>PVKA01004108.1:0-102392 GCA_004027165.1 Ctenomys sociabilis | reverse complement strand
CCTCTCCTCTCATTTTTTCCTTTGTTCTGTCTCTGTCTATCTGTGTCTGTGTCTGTCTATCTCTGTCTCTCTGTCAGTCTCTCTCGCTCTCTGTCTGTCTGTCTGTCTCTCTCTCTCTCTCTCCTAGGAATTGAACCCAGAGATCACTGAGTTATAGCCCCAGCATTACCCCCTCCTTTTTTGAGACAAGGTCTCATTAAATCATCAAGATTGGCCTCCTACACCCAATTTTGTTGTTTCAGCCTCTTGACTTGCTTAACCCTAGCCAAGTAGCTGTCAGTTTCTAGCACTTCGCATTGTAGATGTTTGTTAGTGTCTGACATTTCTGTTTGTCACAAGAGAGAAGAGACACTATTCAAATCTGTTAGATAGAAGCTATGGAGGCTGCTATACACGCTATGATGTATATGGGTCCTTCCATAACAGAGGATTACCTGGCCCCAACTTCCAGTAGTGCTGACGTTGACAACCTCTGTCCCATCACTCTCAGCTGCCAGGGAGAGCTTCTAATTGAGCCTTTGTCTTCAGGTGCTACCCAGGTGCTTTGGTGTTTTCAGAGTCTGATTAGTTTCCAGTCCCCAGCAGCAGCAGCAGCAGGTCCTGAAGACCATTGTGCATGGAGGTGTAGGTGCATTTCATTGAGATGTTTGAGCATCACCGTTTTGTTTATCGCTTTTAGGAATTTTACTGTCTGGTTGGTTTTATACCACTTGTGGTTTTTGCTTTTATAATCTTAATTTTTTCTTTAGGTGAAATTTTAATGTAATAAATAGAGAGTTTATTTCCTGAACTCCTAACATGTAAGTCAACATGGAGAGTGCAGTTATGTGGAAGAGTAGAGGTCAGTCTCAGAGGGAGGAGAAAGCTCCCTATTAGGAAGAAGTTAAGGTTTAAGAGTTTGAAGCACCTTATCCCAAATTTCATTCCATCTCAAACTTGACTGTATCAGCCTTGGTCATTTCCATTTTCTTGACATTTAATTTAAAAACTACATAAAATAGTCACATGGGAAGCTTTTAAAATTTTAAGGTGCTCTGCGTATTAGTTCATGATATTCTTTTCTTGTGTAGCTTCTCCTTTGTTTAATTCTTCCTGGGTTATTTTTCAGTAGATAATCTGAACTCATTGACCAACAATGATATGTGGGCTGGGGGAGGCAGTGCATTTAGTGCATTCCTGTAATCCCAGCACTCTTGGAAACTTAGGCAGAAGGACTGAAAGTTCAAGGCCAAACGTGGGCAATTTAGCAAGACCACCACCCCAGGAGTTAGTGAAGACCCTGTCTCAATATCAGAAATTAAAAAGAGCTAGCAAAGACCCCAGGTTCAATGACAGTACTACAAAAAAAAAAAAAAAAAAACCAAGATGTGAGGGTATTATGTATCCTTTGGAATCTATATACATGCCATTCTAAATGAAATCTGGTTTGCTAATGTACCATGGTTGCACACGATAGTGTAGACCAGACAGTTTCTAACATCAGTCAGGCAGAGTGACATAATGATACCCTGTGAGTCCCAGCTAGGACTGGTAAGACTCGCCCTCTAGACGGACAGCTGTGCTTTGGCCTCTGCATCCAGCATGGTGTCTTGCATAGCACCGTGAGCTCTCACAGAGCTGCCCTCTTTGTGATTGCCAGTGAGTCAGTCCAGTGTCTGAGACCATGCAGCCTGCAGTGCAGATGTGATTGTCCCAAGAAGATGGAAATGACTTGGAATGAGGCCAGAAAATGAATCAATGAGTTCTATATATGAACATTTGTTGAACTATTGAGGCAAAGAAGGAAGAACATGGTGGCTTAACATTTCTGAAATTTCATGCTCCCTCATATGAGGGGCAAACAGGTTGCGGAGGAGACAGTGAACACATTTCCTGGTTTAATCCTTTGTTACTCCATCCCTGATACCATGCCAGGCCTGCATTCTAGTGGCCCGTTGGCCTCTTCCTGGTAGCTGAATCATAGGTTATACCCAGTACTGTGAAGCTGCTTATCTGGAAAAGAGCTGGTGCCAGGACTGGGAAGCATCACATTGTTTTCTGTACACTTTCCAGGACCTGGGATGCAGAGTGCAAGGACCAAAAATGATTTAAGCCAATGGTGTGCCCTCTAGCCTGTTGTTCTTTAAGAGGCTGGCCAGTGGGTGTCTGCGCCATCTTGCCTTGGGCAGTCCACAGCCTCTGCCGGACTGCCCTGCTCTTTCTCGCTCTTGGAATGAAGCGTGGCTTCCGGTTCCTGGCAGTTAGCCTACAGTGCTGGTCTGGAGGGCCTTGTGGAAGTAGCAGCTCTTAAAATTGTATCTGAATATGCAAATCAACTTAAAGATAAAACCTAAAACTCTGCACCCGTTAATTTACTCTGTAGAGAGCATTCTCTAAGAAATGTGAATCAACAGAAATTGTTTCTTATAATCGACAGAAAAAAGTGCTGACCGACATCTTAACTTTACAGATAATGAGCTCTTTGGGGAAGTTTTCATCTTTCAAAGTTTCCAGGAGCTACACAAAAATTCTGAGACTTTTTTTTTTTTTCTAACTTCAGTGACCATTTTATCTTTCTCTGTGACTTTCATCTACTCTAGAAGCACAGGAGAACAAGAAAGCACTCGAGTGTTTCCACAGCTGTAACTAACATCTCTTTATATCAGTGATTAAAACATACAGTTTGGTTCCCAGTGCATATTTAATTGAGGTCAAATTCCTAACTGATAAAAACAATCTTTTCAGATGCATGTATTTGCATAGTATCAGGCACATTTTCAGCCTGGATGCCAGTTTGAGTATCAGACAGGCAAGAAGTGAAAGGAATTGGTAGGATTCTCTTTGTTACTGAGAACACCTTATTCTTATTCCTAACAGCTAAAGGTATGGTAGTAAAATACCTTTCTATCTTTCCCTTCTTCTTTCAAATGTCCCTTGAAATGCGTCCGTTTTCTGTGACTTAGGTTGGATTAGCATTTATTATGGGGACCGCCTTCTGGGGCAGGGCCACTTAGGAGACTGTTCCCCATTCCTTAGGAAAAGGAAAACCATGGAAACCAGATGTAGGGTATGATTATTTGCCTCTGACCTGGGAAAGTGTTGGGTTGAACAAAAGAAGCTTAATAGAAATGCTCAAATTGACCCTTCTCATCACTTGGGCTGCTTTGAGCCCAATCAATCTCTCATTATTATCAGAGTTATTCGTTCAAAAGCAACAGTGATAGTATTTTTCATAATCACTCCTTGAGCCAAATGTAATTTGCAATTTGTGGCATTGTATTATGAAACAATAATGTATTAAAATGAACAGAGCAAGAATTAGGAGTGTAGTGCTGAAGAAAAGACCCAGGAACGGAGTCAGTGAAAGGCGCTTTCCAAATCGGTTTAAGCGGACACAACTGATTTCATCCTCAAATTAAGCATTTAGAAAAATCAGAATTATGTGCTGTTTTTGCTGAGTGCAACTCTATATGAGCATGTATGTATGTATATATATATATATATATATATATTATAATAAAGTCAGTGTAGTTAGAGGAACAACAGAATATAATTTGCATATTATAGGCAGTTGGATCTTAGAGGTTGCAGGGTTAGTGTGCTTTGATTACCTGTGTGGGTACAATTTGAAGAACAACATAAAGGGTGGGGCAAGCCTTATACAAATGTGCTATGGAGCACAAGTTACTAATTGACCTCTTTACAAAGAGGGAGTCTATTTGCCCCCTGAAACTGGCTTGTGGCCTGAGAATGCGCCAACCCTTGAAGAGCTTCACCATCATAAGAAAGATACACATTTACTCCTCTGTCCTCACCTTACTAAATGATTTTAAGTATAGGCTAAAAAAATTATTTCTGTTATTTACCCAGGCATCTAGTGTTCAGAAGGATCATTGTGTTTGCCTCCTCTTAAGTCTTTGTGTCTGAATCTCACAGGTTTTTTTTTGTTTTTTTTGTTTTTGTTTCTTTTATGTGTTTGGCATTTGTCTTTTTAGATCTTTGGAGCTTACGGTGATTCTTATAGAATTGAAATTGATTCTCTGCTGGGTGTCCTCCCTCCTATTTTTGATTTTCCAATTACTGTTTTAATATTTTTTGATTCCTTCTATTCTAGGATTTCTGAGGTGTCTGTTTCAGCATCAGTACACCCTTCATTAGACAGCAAAGGCTGCACCGGGCTGGGAGTGTACTTGTGGGGACATTGAGAGAGATTCCTGAAAAGGATATGCTGTCCAGTAAGGGCACATGGTGCATCTAGGGCTGGTGGAGACTTCTGAAGTAGAAGCTGCTTTTTCTTCTTTAAAAAAAAAAAAGTCACTTGTTTTTTCCTTGTGTGCCAAGCAACACAAATTTAGTCTATTAAATCTAATCAGAACACTAGCACTGATGAAAACTGTACACACTCAGATAATGATTCTCAAGTTGGTGAATTTCCTTCTAAAGAACCCCTGCTAAAATCCGTGGATTTATAACTGCACCCCATCTTACAAAAGCACCGTCAAGTTGCCATGTAGCTTTTCTCTCAGCCTCCCTTCTCATCATTGCTGATTACCAAGATATTTCTTGCCTAAATAGGCGCTTTCTGCTTTTCATAATCAGCCTCCTTTCCCTTGATCCCTCCAGTGCTGCCACAATCTACTGCTGAGCAAATCAGGGAGCTTTCATGGCAACCATTGCTTAAAATGTCACTAAAATATGGACGGTCCTGAACGGGGGGACAAATTAGAAGTGACTTATTTCTTCTTCTTCCTATTTGTAAAATGGAGTCTGAGGAACAAAAAACTATGACGAAAACCAAGAGCATGTGATTACAAAAGATAAATGCTTGCGGGGCGTTCCATCCTGTTTCACCCTCTGAATGGATTTGGGCAGTTTGACACGCTCCTGCTGTTGCCTGACAGTATTTGAATATGCCAGGACAGATGATGTTAGCATTTGGAGTGTCACTGCATTTAGAATTGTTGGCAGTGTCCTATGAATGGGTATGGGGGTAGTTTTCTCTTTTCTTTTTTTATGATCCTTTCTAATGGAGAAGAGCATTTCTTGACATTATGTCCAGTTTCTCAGTCTTTAAAGACAAATTCCATTCAGGACATATGTCCCCTGGACCTGAATGTTGCAAGCTGTGCAAGATTTATCATAGTTATTTAAACACAGACTGTATTAATTAGCTGCCTGACTGTAAAGGTGTACCGTGCCTGCCTTTGGTTCGGAAGGGGTTGGGGGAGGAGTAAAGAGATTGGGGGGGCGAAGAATCTGAAGTCTGGCTTTTTGCCACTTAGGTGCTACATGATCCGAGACATCATTCAACTCCTCTGTGTTTCCCCAGAATAGGAGAATGACGGCACCCATCTCACCCCCTGGCAGAGCACATCAGTGATATAAAGTACATAATAAGAATTCAATAATTCTCATTAAATGTAATTAAATAATCAAAAGGGCATTCATCAGGTGCTCAATTATATTCCTCATTTAGGAATTAAACTGGAACTTTGTGTATCTTGGAATTTCATTTTCTCTGAGGAGTGCACAGTGTCAGGCCCATTAAGATCCCTAAACTAGTTTTGAGGTGGCCCGAACTCTATTCCCAGCTCAGGGTGTGACTTGTGGTTCTTCATATTTCCAGGCCTTGTTTTCTTCAGCATTAAATGATGACTTTGGATGAGGAGACTGATCCTTTGATTTTCAGAAATACAGGAACATATATAGTATCTTCAATGCATAAGAATGTAAGAGGACAGTCTGCAAAGCTAGGTAAAGTTATTGGGAGTTGAGGCTTTAAGGAAGAGTAAGTTCATAATCAGGCTAAAGATCAGAGTGATATCTTAGGGGCAGCTGCTACACCAATGCTCTGGGAAATGATAGCACTGCCATCACTTAGACAAAACTTGCCTCAAAGACAGCTTGGGAAAAGTGTGACTTCAAGGACTGTATAGGAATGACATTCAGGGGCTCATGCTTTGCCATGAGTTGAATGAACAGCGTGTTCCAAGCCACACAGAGAGCTGGCCTAGGGCCTGGGGTGGCTGGCCCAGGGCTTTGCTGTCCAGATCTGGCAATGGCTTGCTGAGCAGCTGGTATTTCCAAGGGTGCTTAGCGTAAGCGGCAGCACAGTCTTGCAGGTGCTTTGCAGGTCAAAGGCAGGTCCTGGGGGTGCTGTGTGAATGTGTATGTCTACCAGCAGCCCCGGGAGCCCCTCAAGAGAAAATGAGCCCCTAGGTCTGAGGGTGCAGGTTGGCAGCAGAGCCCTGGCCTCACAGGCACAGAGCTCTGGTTCTGTCCCAGTACTTCAGAAAAAAGCAGGGAGAAATAGGAAATAAATTTCTGTAGTGACGAAGTGATAGAATGAACCACATGGCAGTGCAGATTGGAGAAATGAGGAGCAAAACACAGGACAGCTACTGCAGTGCATGACTGTTGATGACTCCAGGCGTCAGGCCTTGCACAGCATGCCTGGGGTCTAACAGGGGGCCATAGTTTTAGTTCTGGTCCATGGTAAGTTTCACTTCTCAACCAAGCAGGGTCACTTACCCTAAGTGTTTCTAAGGGCAAACAGTGAGACATGTGGCAAAACCCTCCATGGCCGTGAAGTCCTAGTGACCAGGTGGGAAATGCCACACTTCACCAACATTGCAGTATGGCTTTTGAAGAAAATCTTACATTTCTTGACCCAGCTCTATCACCATGCACTAAGTTAAAGTCAAAATGGATTAAAGATCTAAACATTAAAACAGAAACACTCAATCTCCTGGAAGAGAAAGTAAGAGGAACTCTTGAAGATATAGGGGTAGGTAAAGAGTTCATGAACAAACATATATTCACACGGGAAGCACTTGAAAGAATCAACAACTGGGATCAACTCTTCTTAAGGAGCTTCTGCATGTCAAAAGAAATTGTCAACAGAGTGAAAAGACAACCCACAAGTTTTGAAAAAATCCTAACTAATAATCAGACAGAGGACTACTCTCTAGAATATATAAAGAACTAAGATATAACAGGACCCTCAAATTTAGAGACCCAATTCAGAAATGGGCATCTGAGTTGAATACACACTTCTCAGAGGACGAAATTAAAGAAGCCAATAAATATATGAAAAAATGCTCCACATCGCTAGGCATTCATGAAATGCAAATAAAAACAACACTGAGATACCATCTCACTCCAGAAAGAATGGCTATCATAAGGAAATCAACCAGCAACAAATGTTGGAGAGATTGTGGGGAAAAGGGAACACTTCTCCACTGCTGGTGGGAATGTAGACTGGTACAACCATTGCTGAGGTCAGTGTGGAGACTCCACAAAACAGTAGGACTAGAAATCCCATTCAAGCCAGCTATTCCCCTACTGGGAATTTTCCCAGAGGAACTGAAAACATTGTATCATAGTGATATATGTGTACCTATGTTTATAACAGCACAATGTGTGATAGCAAAATCTTGGAAACAACCAAGATGTCTATCACATGAGGAATGATTGAAAAAGATGTGGTATTTCTATATAATGGAGTATTACTCATCTGTTAAGAATAAGTTTGAAGCATTTATACTGAAGTGGATGCCACTTGAACATATACTCATAAGTGAAATAAACCAGACACACATGTGTAAATATTGTATAGTCTCCCTAGTATAAGAAGCGAAAAGCAGAAATACAAATGGAATCGTACAACAACTAAAATCAATTGAGTCTGATAAGGCAAAGTGAATGGCATATGCTACAGGATACTAATCAGCTTTTCTTCTGGATGGTTAACAACCTAAGTTCACAGATCAAAGTTGGAGAAATAGAAGAGCCACAAGACCAGCCAACATTTTGGCCCTAGCCTTTCAAGGTCAGCGAAGACTCAGGACATAGGAGAACCTGTACTGCAACATCATGAAACTCAGTTGAACTCCAAATTTTCTGAAGAAGGAGATTATGGAGCCACAGAGGAAAGAGATGGAAGTTCTATAGTGTGCCTGGGGAGAGTCACATGGAGAGAAAACTTTCTCTCAGGCTGTCACAGATAGCAAACTGGTCAAGCATTGGCTGTGACTCATTCACATGGATGACACAGACAAAAGATCTACAGAATAAGGTACAGGACTACAAGATAAACCCTGAGGGAACTTCACTGACCTCATAAGAAACATAAAGTACATGTGTTGGTATATAAGTCTTGCTCTATCTAGGTCTTAACCATCCAGGAGAAAAGTATAAAAATGAAGTATATACCACGGGGCCATAATATTAAGTTGAGCTGTAAATGGCTAGGTCAACAACTTCTTTGGATAACTCGCTATTGTTGTGGAGTGCTGGACTGTGTTAGATTGTGTTGTCGAGTTCAAGCAGTTAGTTGAATGACAATGGAGTGCCCATCTCTGACAGGTGTAGACAAAGGAAGGGGTATAGAAAGGAAGAATCATGATGTGTGTGTATAGACAGTACAGTATAACGCTGTGCTTCTACATAATTCTATGAGTGGCAAGATTTGCACTAATGGTGGTTGGACAGGATATTATGTCAGCTTTTAGTACTATGGACAACTGCTAGGAAAATAACAAGGTAGAAAGTGTTAATTATTGAATCTTTGATGTAATTCAGGTATAAAAAATAAGATATGCAAACAGCTACACTCTTAATTTACTGATAAGAGATATACGCTATAATAAGGTCTGTAAGTATAATATCATGTATGTACCTTCTATGATACCAAAACATTATGAAAACAGTTTGCAATGTATTAATTTATCAAATCCATCTTGTCAAGGTATCTTAAAACTGTCTCTTTGATATTTGTACTTCAATAAAACAAAACAAACAAACAAACAAAAAAGAAATCACATGGAAAAAAAAGAAAATCTTACATTGAAAGTTAGTCCTGAAAGTCTATAGCATAATTGGTTCTGGATATCGTGCCCATCTCTTTTTAATCATGGCAGCAGATTTTTAAACTTTCTTTTTAGTGTTTCATTTTTGTTATGGCATTAGGAAAAGCCTTTTCATTATAAAACAAATTACATTTTAATTTTATTTATAACAGTATACAGTGTGTTATCCTTCAGCATAATTTTTTCTAAAGTCCTAATTTTAGTAGCAGTACAAATATTATAATATAAATGATAAACTATCTCAGCAGGATTTGTACTCTGGAGATATATTACTTTACTAAATACTAAAAAAAAATGGTTTATTTTTTAAATTTTTTGATTGTTGTTAATGTATATTTCCAGTGTGTGATGACTATATACATCATAAGGAATTGGTACATGTGTATAACTCATTTCGGTTCTTTTTTCCCATTCAAATTTATTTATTTATCTTTAAAGGCCTTATAAAGTTAGTTGTAATATATTCAGATTAAAAACCTGACTAGTAGGCAAAAAAACAGCTCAGACAGTTGTACTAAGTCAAGGTTCAGCCTCATACACATTTTCCACACTGAATTACAATATTTTTCTCTCTTTTTTCCTATTTGTCATTTCATGATGTACATAATAAATGCATACAGTTTTCATATAAAAGGAGCCAAGTGATATTTAAACTTTTATGTCTGAGTCAGTTCCCTTAATCTTATGATCTCAGGGTGTGTCCCGTTTTCCCAGAAATGACTCATGCTTGTCCTTCTCCTTGGCAGAACAGTCTCCATTGTGAGAAATGCCAGCTTTTCTTTCTTCACTCACAGTTGGTGGACTTACAGGCTGAAAAGAAGACGGAGCTCTCCTTCACTGTGCTGCTATGTGTGTGGGTATGCGCATGTCGCCATGGCAGGATGCCTTAACTCTGTGGAGGAGAGACCTAGAAGGGAATGGCTCCGTCAAATGGAATTTCAACTTGAAGTTTTTGAGGAATCTTCATACTACTTCCATAGTGACTGTGTCAGGATACACTCCTGCTGACAGTGGAGAAGGGTTTCTTTATGGCCACAGCCTGGCTCGTACTTGTTGTTGGTTGATTTCTTGATGGTAGCCATTCTTTCTGGAGTGAGATGAAAGGCAAGTGTTGTTTTAACTTAATATTTCTTGAATGGCCAGCACTGTTGAACTTTTTTATGTATTCATTGGCCATTTAGGGGCCAGAGAGATAGCTAAGTATGCAAAGCATCTGCCTGGCAAGTGTTAAGTTGTGAGTTTGATTCCTGGTACCAAAAAAGAAAGAAAGGAAGGAAGGAAGGAAGGAAGGAAGGAAGGAAGGAAGGAAGGAAGGAAGGAAGGAAGGAAGGAAGGAGAGAGAGAAGGAAGAAGGGAGGGAGGGAGGGAGCGGAAGGAAGCAAAAGAAAATTCATTGGCTGTTTATAGTTTTCCATCTGAGAAGTGTCAGTTCATTTCAGATGCCCATTTCCATATTGGATCTTCAAACTTGAGTCTAATTTTTTTGGGGGGGGGATTCTTTATGTACACTAGATATTAGTCATTTGTCTGAGGAATAGCAGGCAAAACTTTTGCCCGTTTTATAGGCTGTCTCTTCACGCTGTTGCTGGTTTCGTTTGCTGTGCTGTTCAACACTTGTTAATTTGATGTGGTCCCCTTTGTGGACCCTTTGTATTATTTCTTGTGCAACCAAGGTTTTATTCAGAAAGTCTTCGTTTGAACCTTTGTGTTCCATCAGATTGTTTCTGTCCAGTGTTTATATCTTTGAGCTACTTTGATTTTAATTTAGTGCATGGTGAGAGATATGGTCTACTTTAGCATGTGGAGAGCCAGTTTTCCCAGCACTATTATTAAAGAGACTATCTTTCCTCCAGAGAAGAGATGCAGCCCCTTTGTTGAGAATAACACAGCTGAGTGTGCCTGAAGTCTGCTTTTATGGTTTTTTTTTTTTTTTTTCTTACCATGACCACACTGTTTTTATCCCTATAGCTTTGCAAATTAAAGTCAGGAATTGTGACACCCCTGGTCTACCCTTGTTGCCCTGAATTATTGTTGCTATTCTAGGATTTTTCCAGTTCCATATAAATTTTAGGGTACCTCCAGTTCTGCAAGGAATGTTATTGGAATTTTGATTGGGATTACATTAAACTATAACATTCTGGGAAGTATGACCATAAAATGATGGATTTTTTTTTGGGAAAGGTCTACAGGGTATTCAAGGTCTTACTATTACATTAGACTCACAGTGATCCACCTGTTTACAGCCTCCCTAGTGCTGGGATTATAGGCACATGCCAGTGCGCCTAGTCTCAATTGCTGTCTCAGCATGCCCCAGAGGTGGGGCCAGCTCAGCAGTCCCTGGGGATCAAATCCCTGGCCCCTATACCTGCTTCCAGGCACTTTAATCAGCTGAGCTATTTGGCTAGCCCAAAATGTTGGTTTAATCACTATGAAACTCAACAGTAATTTTTCTTTTCCTCCTTTTTTTCTTCCTCTCTTATTCCCTCTCTCCTCTCTCTCTCCTTCCTGCCTGCCTCCCTGCCTTCTGTCCCTACTTCCTTCTTTTGTTGATGTTGTTGCTTTAGAACCCACTCTGTATCTCAGGTTGGCCTTAAACTGTAATTGTCCTGCTTCAGCCTTCCAAGTGCTGGGCTTATAGCATTATACCATAATACCTGATCAGTGATTAATTTTTACTAACAACTCTTTCTATGTAATCACAATTGAATTTGTCACCAGCTTTTGTCCTGGCTCTGTGCATTTTCTGCTGTCTCTGCTCATCATGAGGCACAGGTCTCTGCCATCGCTGTCCCCACGTGATAGATGGGGTTGATGTGGCAGACAGTGGCGATTTCATTCCACCTGCAATACATCACAGTAAAGCCCATTTAGCAGATTACTTTGAGATTCCTTTAGCTGAGCTCAAACACTCCTAAATCTTTAATAAGGAAAACCATATATATCAGGAATGTCACAATCAGCTCACGTTTGGAAAAGAATGGCTCATTGCTACGTCTGTCTGTGGGGCTTTCCGTGGAGCATGGGCATGTTTTGCGCTGGACTTCTCTCATTAGGCATTGCCTGTATGGCAGTTTCCTCATACCTTTCCCTCAGGCTCTTTATTTTACCTTTATTCCTCTATTTCTTGTGCTGGTATGTCCCGAGGTACGACTGGGAAGTCCTCCCTGACACGGGGCCAGGGGCCTCTCGGCCTCTGGCTCACACTGCAGGTGGTAGAATTTAGAATTTGCTCTCAGCTGGGAGTGCATGTGCCTGCAGACCTTCTGGTCCAGGGTTTCTCCAGCTGTGCCATTGCTTAGACAGTGACACATCTGACATTCGTGCCCCAGTGGCTTTTAGAAGAGATTACTATAAAAGTAATCGATCCTTTCCAAGTTGTTAAGCATTTTGCTAGTGAGTGATCACCCTCCCGGGTTGATAATGGCTTTCCTCTTTGAAGCTCATGTTGCCAGTCCATGGGGCCAGTCTTTTGCAAGGATTGCCTCTGCCTTTGCAGGAAGAACCAAGCAACTGTAAATGAAGAAGCACACTAAATCAGGTGCTACAACACATGCCTGTGTGTTCAGCTACTTGCTAGGCTGAGGCAGGACAGTGCAAGTTTGAGGCCAGGTAGTGCAACTGAGGGACACCCCATCTCAAAAAATTTCAAAGAAGGGATAGAGATGTAGTTCAGCTCTCCCTGGGTTCAGTCTCCAGTCCTGGGAGAGGAGTAGAAACAGACTGTTGGCAATTAGAGTGAGTATAAGTAACGGGGTATGTGCATGCGTGTGTGCGTGTGTTTTCTTTTTATACTTTAGAATGACAAGTATACTTCTTCCCTTATAGTCTACTTCTTTTTAGCAAGAGACTTAGAATTGAGTGTTCCAGTTTTGCTCCATTTATACAGTAATATGCTATAATTTTATTGAATACCTTTTAAAAAATCAGCTAATTTTCTTTTTGGTACAGGAAATCAAAATCAGGACCCCATACCTGCCAGGCAGGTGTTGTGCCACTGAACACTGTCCCCAACTCACCTATTTGCTGACTAGAGCAGCTATTAAGGGGGATGTTCAGTGTCTAGGAACATTGTACCTATGCTCTCTGTGCTTTTTCATACATAAATCTAGAATCTATACTATAAAAGATGAAAATATTCTCAAAGTACTTGAAAAAATATAGTATAAAAGTAGTATTAAAAAAAGAAAATAAAGTTGCAAAAATATAGTAACTGTAGTGATTAGTAGACAGTGTAAGAAACTTATTTGGTTGCTATCCACAATGAGAAAAAAATGGATTCTTAAATATAAGTCAGGATTTTACTCTTTTTTTTCTTCTTTTAATTATGTGTGTGAAAGTTAAAAAGCTGGAAGTGATAGAGTAAACAAAAATCAAAAAACAAACCAAAGAAAGGGCTGGGGAGATAGCTCAGTAGAATAAATGCTTGCCTGGCCAGTGCAAGGTTCTGAGTTCTATACCTGGTACCACAAAAAAAAGATGGGCAGGATAGATCAGCAGACTAAGAGCCTGCTTAGGCAAGCAAATGGACTGGGGTTTTGATCCTAGGCACCACATGTCATGCTGGCCTTGCCTCTGGGCACTGGTGTGGAGGTGCATGCCTGCAATCCCAGTGCTGGGGAGGCTGAAAACAGGAGGATCATTAGGAGTCCAAGCTCTGAGCTATGTAGTGAGAGCCTGTACCAAATACATTTAAAAAAAGAATATATATGTGTGTGTATATATATATATATATATATATATATATATATATATATATATACACACATATATATTCTTTTTGCAACTTTATTTTCATATATATATATATATATATATATATATATGACTATGACCAGATTTTTAAAGGAAGACTTTGACATAACTGATTAAGCTCATTGTTAGATTTGGATTGAAAATTTCTAAGCTATTTTAAAACATGCCAACCTTGGGTTGCAGGTGTAGCTGGTGATATGGAGCTTGCCTTACCTGTTGGAGGGCCCAGGTTTCACTTAACACAACTCACTATCCCAGTAACAATAAAATAAAACAACAAAAAAAATCTACCAGTCTGTGCCAGCCCTGCTGAGATGGCAGTTGGACAGGTCGTGGTGGCACGTGCCTGTAATCCCAGTGCTTGGGAGGCTGAAGACAGGAGAGTCACTACAAATCCAATCTACATAGTGAGACCTTGAACACCATGTAGACCCTGTACCAAATACATAAAAATAAATAAAATAATACCATCAACCAGTCTGCATTTTGCCCAGTATTCCAAACTCACAGAGTAGATGCACATTATCTTCTTATAAGAGTGAAACACAGCTTCTAGCCCAGGTAGGTAGTACAGTGTTCCTTGGGATGTTGCACAGTGTTTCTCAAATATAACACTGGCCTGAGTTTCTGTAATTTATAGTCTAAGCTTACAAAATGTCTTTTAAAAAAATGAGTAAAAAATAACAACATAGTATCTGAATGGACACAAAAAATACACAGGTAGTGAAAATTGAAGTGTAGAGAACCGAGAACGCAGGACTGTTTTTGTGTAGGACCCCTTGAGTGCTACTGAGTGTGTGTGGCGTATAACTACAAAACAGCTAAATTTGGTGTTATCTGAAGGATATCTATGAAGTAAAAAGTTACAGATTAAAATGCCAAGTAAATATGTGTTAACATTTGAACTTACACGTCACTAGAAGTTAGGATATAACATACTTCATACTTCCAGATGAATGGGTTTGGAGAAATTTCAGAGTAAAAATTAAATTTCTTGACCCCTTGTGCTCCCTACATGCTGACACGGTGGCCTGTCTGGTCCTGGGCTGTCCCCTCATTCTCTGTTGTGCTTCTCTCTTGCTCCCTGTCCATCAAAGCCACTTCCTCTCTGGGCAGTGGTCACTGGGCCACAGTGCTGTCTTCAGCGACTTCTGTTTTCTCTCTGGCTCCCTGTCAGCCAGTCCTGTGCATGCAGCTGTCGACTCTATCCGGAAGCCACCTGGTTTTCCTCATCTCTACTGCCTCCTCTCTTACTCCATGGCGTCCTGAATGTTCTCCCCAGTCTCGTTTTACATTCAGTGCATTCCTCCACTGCACCCAGCATTGTTAAAATGTCGCCCAGTGCCACTTCTGTCTATAGAGACTTTTGCCTTCTCTTGGTAAAATCCCAACTCCTGGCAGTCTGCAGGGTCCTGCATGACCCCGCCTTGTTGCTGCCCTGCCTCCCTTGTGCCAGTACTGTTTCTCTCAAGCCTTTGGCATATTGTCACCTTAGCAGTCCCCAAAACCTCTCCACCCACCAGTGCCAGGGAACCTCTGCTGAGCCCCTGCACTGCTGCTTCCTATACCATGTCACCTGCCAGGGGGCAGCTTTGACCCTTCTGTCTGAGATCACCACAGCCTGTCACTCTCTGTCCCCTCTCACCTGCCTCCTGATAGCTCACCTTAGTGTCAGCCAGTCACTGTCTCTAAAAGACTCACTGTCACGAAGACTAAGCATGTACAAAGCATTCTGCAGAGGCTTCTTGAGTTTTTTTCAATGCTTAGAGTCCCAGTTCCTTTAGGAAATGAGTATTTGCCACATCTTCTCCACCCAATACATTTTTGTGGAAAAGATGAACATTATATTTATTTTATGGGATATATTTTTTATGTTTGTTCTTTTACTTATCTATTCTGTAAAGCCGATCATTGTGTTTAGCTCTGAGGCATTACTGATATATTAATGAAACTAGTTTTACTTTTAATGCTTTGAATATGCTTAGTCTTAGTGATGGTGACTCTGCTAGAGACAAGTGCCCAAACTACAACCCACAACCCACTGGTGTATCCCAAAGTGCCAGTGCTGCAGTTAAGCCCGAGCTCAGCTGCTGGGTGACCTGGCTCATGTGTGACAGAGCGGGCGCTGTGAGCACACTGAGGCCCACGTGCTGTAGGCTCCCCATCACAGGTGTGCCCTGCCACCTCTGTTGTGGAACAGCTCCGAACATGCATTTCCTGTTGCTTGGACAGCAGGTTTCAGAAGCTATGTGCTTAGTGCTCATAGCTTTGCTCAGCAGTCAAACCAGAACTTTGACTTGAAAATGCTGAGAGTGAGTCATGGTCACATGTCCCCAGGGACCCAAAGGGTGATGCATCAGCCTAAGCAGAGCTCTCACCCAGACAACATAGAGCATAGTGCATGTGCCGCTGCGTTCAGACACGCAGCACGGTGCTCTGTTGTGTAGAATACACCCATGGCTCCAAAGAAAGTTAGTGACAGCCACTGTGAAGCTGAGAGGAAAAGTGAGACCCACCCTAGCGCTAAAGAATCTTTGCGAAATTTGTGAGCGTTCTGAAACAGCAACATTATGAGTGTAATTTTTGGGCCTCAGAACAAATTCTTTGGTTTTCCATTGTCTCTTATGTGAAACATATAGTCTGAACACAAATTTAGAATGAAGTGTGTTCAGCTACTGAGGTGTCACTGTATTTTATTTGTGGACATTCTTTTATCTGTTGATGAAATATTTTTCTCTGGAGGACCCAGGGAGATAGCTCAGTAGAATAAGCACTTGACTGGCAAGCGCAGGGTCCTGAGTTCAGTGTCTGGTACCGCAAAAAAAGAAAAGGGATTTCTTTCTGGAAATATGTGGCAACTGGGACATCACAGATAAACAGGACTTGAAGATACATGCACCCCAGCCTACAGGCTGTCAAACATAGTCTCAGGAAGAAGAACTGACAGCAGGTGTGCAGTTCCTGGCTATTTCGGTTGCCAGAATAGGTTGACAATGGATGACGTCAGTGTCTTTGTTGGGCATTTCCTGGACCTCTTTGGGGCCGTGTGTTGCCTGTATCTATTTTCTGATCAGATGATTTCCAAGTCAGAGACACCTCATTCAGCAGCTGCCTTTTTCAGGCCTTGGGGTGTTTGATGAGAAGCCCAAAAGCTATGTGGGTTTTGGAGGTGTGAATTACCCTGGGTGCATCAGACCTCCCAAATATATTTGACCTTATTGGTCAGTATTTAAACTACGATGATTATTTCCAATAAGCATGGCCATGAAAACAAAGCATAGTTGTTCATAGAGAGATTATTGAATAGAGAACAGTGAACTATCACTCTTTGGTCATAAGAGGAATTCCTTTACAGATCTTTCCTCTCGGTGTCTGAAGTATGTAACACCCCTCCTGGTCATTTGTTGGTTGGTTTCATAAGGCTGCATTACCAGTCCCATGTTTCACTCTTGTTTTTATTTTGCCTAAAGGAAAATGGGTATTGAGGCCATTTTCTACAAAGATTTTCTCTAGAATGTTCTAAGTCTAAATGAAGAAAATATTCTGATTGAAAATTGTTAATTCGGAATGGAGGCAACACTTGGCCTTTATTGTGAAGAAGCTAAGGCTTCCCTCAGTGCATGTCTTTATTACAAAGGGAAGAAAACTTATCTCGTATACATTGACAAGTTAGAATTTTTTGTTATCAACAGGTTTGGCAAACATCGGAAAGATGACAAGATTGAGAAAACGGGTAAAATAAAAGTGCAGGAGCCCTTTCCGTCAGAAGAGGAGAGGAGTCAAATGAAGCGGGAGCAGGAGAGGTAGACTCCGTTATTTGATTCCGCCTCATTAGACAGATGTTCTTTTTTTCCTTCTGCTTTTTAAAATGTAAATATTTTTATTCAGTTTTATTTTCTGTGTCAATCCAAGTGCTGGTTGTCAGATTACTGCAATGTAAAGGCTAGAAAAAAAAAAAGATTTGAGCATCTGCATGGCTTTTAATGGTTTTACTTAAGATCTTTTATATAGGAGATAGAAAAGCAATTTAGGTGAATAAACACATTAATACTGAACTTTGATGATTTTTAAGTGACAAAATATTTAACGTCGTGCCTCATTCATCTATGAGTATGTGATATAGACATTTTAAAGGAGAGCTCACCTTGGAGTAAACCCATTTGAATTTTAATATCTCATTTTGAATATCTTGGTTTAATAATAAGAATTCAAGGCTGTTAATTTTTCAGTGTGTTGTTTTCCTTTGCAGTGTGACATTTATTTCTTGATTTTTCACACTTGTGACATTTCCTACTTAAGTTACATTCAATGTCTTTCAGAAAGATTCTTAACTATTGTTGACTTACTCCATGTTCAGAGATCCAAGGTGGGAGACGCCAGGAGCTGAAAGAGTTACTGAAAGGTGTCTTGTCTTCAGTGATTAGAACTTTGGCTGTCCTCATGCAGGGTCTGCAGGGTCGGGGTCTGGGGAGCCGCCATCGCACACTTCTGTTCCTGGAGGTTCCGGACTCTTCCCCCGTGGTGTCACATTTCAGTTTTTGAGCAGGCCCAGCAAGCTGTCGTGCCGGCCTTGCTAAGCCTCCTGATTGGGTGACATGGTGTATGGAGCTCAGCTGTGCCATAGCTAGAGCACAGTGCACATCCCTGCGGTTGAGTCAGGCGTCTTAGAGCAGTTCTCTGACCAGAGTGCTGTCTGTCTCATGCCTGACAGTGGAAAAAGCAAGAATACCACCCCTTTATTTAAAAGAGATGAATGGTTAGATTTTTTTTGTTCTTGTTCATCAAATGCTTCTAAGGCTATTTTGGTTCCATTTTTTTTCTGAAGTCGAATGGTTACTCTCATATTCTGTACCTTTTCAAATTGTACAGTGTATATACATGGGGAAATTTTTGAGTCAAATCTGGGTTTATTCTCCTGGGTACTCCTCAGTTTATATTGCACACATTTTTTTATTTGTTTTGTGGTGCTGGAGATGGACCCCAGGCTTCCCGAATGCCCAGAAAGTAGTCTACCTCTGAGCTGTAGCCTGGCTCCCTTGTTTGTTTGTTTTTAAATCATTTCGTTTTGTTTGGTAGGACTCTCTCTGATCCTCACCGGTTTCAGGCTTTTCAGAATTCTCCTTAGGTCAGGTCATCATGTACTATAGTGTGTATACTATGACATTTAGCTAAGCTGTGTTCTAGAAGGATTTCTTGTCCCTACCAGGAGAACATACTGGGCAAATGTATGAACTCAGATTCATTCATGGGCAAATGTGTTGTTTAGAGAGCAACAGAGCAATGCAAAGAAACATTTTCCCACTTCCATCTCTTGAAACTTGCCGAAGGGGATGGCTCCATTAACCTGTGCCATTTTTCATATCCTAAATATTTTTCCTTTGCAATTTAAGGTGACTTTCAGTGTTTCAGCACAGAGTTCTATCAACATTTTCCAAAATAGTTTTATGATGCATACTCATTATTTCCAGCGAAACAAAGATTTTTGCATAATGATTTCACTTGTATTATTAATTTGCCTAAGGCACAGTTCATTTCTTTGCTTTTAATCTACATCCCAGTACCTCTAGTGACGCTGCTCTTCTGGGGACTTTGCTGGGCATCATGAATTCACAATGTGTAGGAGGCCCAGTGTAAGAATCTGTTCAGGTCCAGGAACAAGTGGCTAGCTATTAAATCAGTTTAAGCGTATAATTTAAGAAAACTAAGCTCATGGATTTCATCACATAGGAAGTGAATGCAGGAGACATACTGAAGCATGTGAAGCGCAGTGTATTTTGTGTGTGTGTGTTTGTGCACTTAGGTTTATTTTGAGCGTCTTTTCTGCCCTTCTTGGTGAAATCAGTAGTACTCCTTTTGAAAAAGAGAACTGTTCTTTCTTCAGTGAAAATTTGATCAGAGGAATGGATTACAATAAAAATTGTTGCTCAACATAGCCTTCAACTTTTGCTGACTGATAGTGAAATTTTTCCACTGTAACTATTTGGATTTCAAAAATTATTTTGGCTAAATCTATATAAAAGTAGAAAACCTTTTATTTTGCGCTCTCTCTCTCTCTCTCTCTCTCTCTCTCTCTCTCTCTCTCTCTCTCTCTCTCTCTTTTAAGTGTATTTGGTACAGGGTCTCACTATGCAGCTCAGATCAGCCTCCCCAGTGCTGGGATTATAGGCATACACCACCACACCCAGACTTGGTCGCCAGCTCAGTATGCCCTGAGAAGGGGCTGGTGCCTGTGCAGCACAGGGTGCTGGGTATCGAATCCTGGTCTCTGCACTTGCCTATCCAGGTACTTAGTCTGCTGAGCTATCTCACCTACCTGTATGGTACTCTTTATAATTTGGTTTCTCATCTAAGAAAAGCCATGTATATTTAAGCTGTGCATCTGATTTATTTCATGGTGCATCATGGTCTCAAAGGTCATCCACTTTCCTAAAGATGTCTCAAGTTTCTTTTATTACGGCAACGTAGTACTTCTTGTGTGTAAGTCACAGAGAGCAGAATGGAAGCAGATCATAGGAAGTGGGGAGGAGAGGGAAAGGGGATAAAAACAGACAGTAAGATGTGTACGTATATCAGCTCCACCCGAGGAATGTCACTACAGACTTGTACTAGTAAAAAAAAAATCAAATGACACATAAAAATAGACATTCCTTAGTTAGGAGTTATGACATGTTCACAACCCAATGTATCTTTTATCCATTCACATCTGTGAAGCCTGAATATTACTGCAGGCAGCTGTGGCAGGATACTCTGTACTCTTAGCACATGGGAGGCTGCTGCAGGAGTTTTGCTATGAGTTTGAGGCCAGCCTGGGCTTCATAGTGAGTTCAAAGCCAGCCTGAACTATGTAGCAAGACTATCTCAAAAGACAAACAAAAAGATATAAATATTGAAAACTTGAAAGGGATATGATATTTTATTTTATTTCATTTTTGGTACCAGGGATTGAATTTGGGACACTGTGCTTGCCAAACAGGCACCTATGCTGCTGAGCTATCTCCCTGGCCATGAAACAGTTTTAAATGTTTTCCCTACAGTGTTAAGATTTATTCTGATAGTGAATATAAACGGAGCCTTCTGGGCCTGGGTCATGCATTAAATTTGATATTGTTCTGGCCAACCCCTTCTGCTGCTGCCAGGTGCAGCCCCTGGGGGCTTATACTGCCCCATGGGAGCAGGGGATGAGGGGTCATGCAATGGATTTGTGTTGTGGCTTAGCTAGTATGGCGTGTCACAAGCTGAAGCCTGCACAGCTCAGACGTGTGTGTGTGTGTGTGTGTGTGTGTGTGTGTGTCACTAGGGAACGAAACTCATGACCTTCACAATGAACTTCCCCAACCTTTTTTTTTATTATTATTTTTGAGACTGCTTCACTAAGTCACCTGATTCCCCAGGCTGGGCTCATACTTGTGATGCCCCTTGCCCTTCAGCCTCCTGAGTGCCTGAATTTCAAGTGTGTGCCACCACAGTGACGAATGCTGTCTCAGAGAAGCCAGGGGATATGGGTTAAGGCCTGGGGTGCACTTACCAGGCCCTGAGATGGGCTTCTTTGACTTCCTGTTCTGAGGGGGCTAGGTACAGCTGTAGCCTTCCTGAGATGCCCTGAAGCCCTGGAATGGGGGTTGCAGCGCTGCCCTCTCACTCTCAGGTATCTTGGGACAGCATTCTGTGTGGCTTTTTCCACCATAAGGATCTGGGCTCTAAAGCTGAATTAGAATGTGGTAATTACAGGGTCTGTGCAGTGTTGGGTCTCCTTAGCTTCTGTGAGTTTTCTCCTGCCACTAGAGGTAACATTTGGGACCTCTATGGCTGTCTGGGGGTTGGAATGGCACTGTGCAGGAAGGGGCTACCTGTGGGGCACAGCTGGGGTCATAGCCAGAAGCCTTGCAGAAGGATCATGGTTGAGCCAATTGAGGCAGGTTTATCGTTTCTCAAAGCACTAACCAGTCACTGTGCATTGCATAGTCTATGAAACTTCCTGCTAGCCCCCCGCTTGGTGCTTTTGTGGGTACTGTCACCTCTCAGAACTCAGTCACTGGGAAGCCTTAGATGTGAGTGAAGAGGATGCCTCAGGTTTGCCCACCCCGTTCACACTCATCCAACTGCAGCAGAAGATGCTGGTGGTCATTTTATGGAACCTTGAATACATTTCAAACCAGTGTGACCTGAGTGTGTTGTGTGATTTTGGTCTGTTGCAGATATTTTTTGTATATTCTTTTCTTTTTCCCCTTCTCATTTTGTTTTTGACTCAGGGTCTCACTATGTAGTGTAGGCTGGCCTTGAACTTAACATGAAGCCCAGGGTAGCCTCCAGCTCATGGTAATCATCCTACCTCAGCCTCCAAAGTATTTCTCCCCTGTATAAAATATACATTTTATTTATTTATTTATTTTTTGTATTTTAGGGAAGGGTCTATAGGGAGTTCAGGGTCTCACTACTAGATTGGATTCTCCTATTTACAGCCTCCCAAGAACTGGGAGTACAGGTGAGTCCCACCACACCCAGCCTCAGTTGCTGTCTTAGCATGCCCCCCAGGGATGGGCCCGGCCCAGCAGGCCCAGGATCAAACCTCCTGGGCCTGCTTGCTGGCGCTTTAATCTGCAGAGCTGTTTGGGCGGCCCTCTTCAATATGCATTTTAAAGCTCTCAGCCATTCTAATTCTACAGAAAATTTGGGTAAAATTCACAATACTTAAATGTACTACACTTGGTCTTACCCAAAAGGCCCAGAAGTAGTAATTAGGGCAACACGCTTGTTTTACTGAGAATAGCCATTACCATAAGGTCACTGTTGCCATTCAGATGAAGGCTGCCTTTTAAAAACTAACCTCCTGAGCTGAGGGTGTAGCCTAGGATGTGTGAGACCCGGGGTTCATCCCATCTTCAGCATCACATGTGCACACACACGTACACATGCATGCACACATGTACACACAGGCGCACATACACACTAACCTTAACATCAGCTTTTTGAGAGAAGCTCTGTGGTTCTCTTAATCCTGTTGCAACCATTTTCAGGATTTCTGTAACCTCTTGAGCCCATTAGAAAGGTCAACTCTGATCAGAGGGATTGGTTTTTTTCACTGTTAGTGCAGATGAGCAAGGATTTTAAGAGTCTGCTCATTGTTTTGTGGAAGTTCACTACTTAGGCCTGTACTTGGGGAGAGGATCCCTATGAGTCCAAACTGCCTAGGGAAACCCTGTACTAAATGAATAAAAAGATTTTGTAAAAATTTAAAAATATATAAGAAGTTTTTTAATAATACATTAAGTATATAGTATGGCAGTATAAAATATTCATATTATTCTGAAGAGGACAGCTTCCTCTTCAGAACATAGTTTTTCACTGGACCTTATAACTGAGGTCAGGAAAGCAGTTCGGCTTCTGATGAGAGCTGACTGAGATACACCAGGGATGGAAGCCTCTATTTGAATTGGAAATAATCGTAGGTGCTTTGGTATCAGTGAGAGCCCAAATACTATATGAGTATCTGTAATTATGCCTATAGTTTGGTTAGTAAGCTATCATTGTAGTACTTTTGTACTCAATATAAAAAGTTTTGGGGGCTGGGGAGCTAGTTCGGCAGTCTAATGCTTGCCTGGCAAGCACAAGGACTTGAGTTTGATCCCTGCTACTGCATGCTGTCCTGGCCTGGATCTGTGCCAGACACCAGAACCAGGTGTGGTGGCGTACCCCAGTAATCCCAGTGCTGGGGAGGCTGAGACAGGAGGATCCCTATGAGTCCAAACTGCCTAGGGAAACCCTGTACTAAATGAATAAAAAGATTTTGTAAAAATTTAAAAATATATAAGAAGTTTTTTAATAATACATTAAGTATATAGTATGGCAGTATAAAATATTCATATTATTATCATTAATTCCCTTTCTCAGGGATCCACTACCTTCCTTTAAATATGTTAACTTTTGAAACTTAATGTAGGGCCTGGGGCTTTAGCTCAATGGTAGAATGCTTGTCTAGCAAGCAGGAGGTTCTGAGTTCAGTCCTCAGCACCAAAAAAATTTTAAAGCAAAAAAAAAAAGAGAGACAAATTTGATTTAAAACTGTGTATTATGAAAATGGGCCTCTTCAGAGCCATGAGAAAGAACAATCTGGGGTGTGGCAGTTGACAGCACTTCTCAGAAATAGTTCAGAGGCTCACTGTAGTTCCCAGGGACACCCACTCCTTGTAACCCCAGTCCACTTCTCTCCTTCTCCTTCAGCATGAGTGCTCATTGGGGTGGGAAGGGCTTTTAACTCCTTAGACTCTTCAAATATTGTGAGTGTGTTAGTGGTTGGTAGTATCTGTGAATACGTTCTTACATTTTTTTAAAATAATGTATTTGGTTGTTTCAGAGTCTCACTACACAGCCCAGACTCATAGTAATCGTACTGTTTTCAGCTGCCCAGTGTTGGAATTACAGGTCTGTGCCTCTATGCCCAGACTCTGTGGCCTGCTTGGCCCACCCTGAGGGGAGGATTGGCATGGCATGTGGTGCCGGGGATTGAAAAGCAGTCCCTGTGCTTGCCTAAGTTTGCCTAAGCGGGCACTTTAGTCTGTTCAGCTGTCTTGCTGGCCTTGCATTGCTTTTTTGACTGCTAGCTTTTTTTTTTTTTTTTTTTTTAAATTTCAAAGCAGATGCCATCTGCTTTAAAATGGCATTAGTGGATGACACTTAACTTATTCCCTATCTTCAATGACTTGTCCTCTTCCTTGGAATTGGAAAGGTGGTTGAAATACTAAGAGGCTCATGCCAAGAGGTGGGTCTACTCTCCAGAACCCAGCTGGCATGTGGATGCTCTTTCTTCTCATTCAGCCTTTAGCTTTTTTATTTTTATTTTGTGGAACCAGAGATTGAACTCAGGCCCTCGTGCTTGCCAGGCAAGCACTTATTCTTCTGAGCTATCTCCCTGGCCCCCAGCCTTACCTTAATAGTACAAAAACATTAAAATTCTGCTTAAAATTATAACTTTTCCAAGTAAGGAGTTATGATGGTTCTGGTCTACAGTGGCCCTCAGAAGGCTCAGCGCTCAGAGGTGGGCCTTTTCTAAGCTGATGAGCTCATGGGGAGCTGTCCTCAGGTGAGTTCATGGCTGAATGTGCGGGTAGGAGGTGGAGCTGGCTGGCTTAGTGTGATTGCCAGGCTGGGATATAGGAGGGTGGATTCTGGTCTCCAGCTCCTTCCCATCTCCCTCTTCTTCCTGGCTCCCATGACTTGAGCAGCTTTCATCTGCCACTCTGCCCCGTCGTGTTGTTTCTGCTTTGGAACCAACCATGAATGGAAAGCGTGAACCAGCCTTCAAGCTGTGGCTATTGGGTATTTTGTTCCAGGGATGGGAAGTGACAACACAGAGATTTAGTGGAATGTGTTGGTCTTTTGGGAATCTAGCACGGACACCCATCTGGCAGCTTATGCTCCCTTCAGTAGCAGTCGTTAGACTCACGCCAGCAGGAGGTGAGCTTGCAGACTGAGGAGCCAGGCCTCCATGGTCGTGAGGTCCATCGCTTGCTGGCATGTTGTGTTGAGTACATAAAGCAATCAGTGGCCTGAAGCTTTTATTGAAACAATTTATCTTCCCATTTTTTTCATAGCTAGGATTTCATTCTGCCCTGAGTTCAGAGTGTTTGATTGTCTGTTTTGTGTTACTGGGGATGAAACTAGGGCCTTGCACATATTGGGCAAGTTCTTTACTACTGAGCTATATACCCTTATCCCGCATTAGGTTTTATTTGATACATTTTGAACACTGAATTTTACAGAAAGGAAATCTGTTGGGAAAATAGCCAAGAACCTGGTTCCTAGAATGAGACTAAGGAATGGCAGTACATTCAGGATAAAATGGCTTCCAAAAGATGTGATCATGAAATCTTGAACAGGGCTGGGGAGATAGATCCATGGCCCACCTGGCAAGCACAAGATCCTGAGTTCAATCCCTGGTACCAAACAAAAAAAAAAAATCTTGAACAATTTTTTGGAGGATCATTGATAGTTATTTGCAGCAATCTGAAATGAAATCAATTCAGACTTTTTCTGATAAACTAGTGTCATCTCTGTGTTGTCGATATTAGTAGCATTAAAATCACTAAAAGAGAGCTCAGTAGTACAATGTGTGCTTAGTGTAGGTGAGGCTATGAATTCAGGAGCCAGCAGCAAAATAATAAATAAAGGCCAGTTTCTGTTGCTTGCATTCCCTTTCCTAAAAACATACTGTGTGGTTTGTCTATTGTACCTTCTTGGAATGAGAGGCGCTTTGCACATAACTGAGTGTCTTCATACAACGTGGACTTTAAACCCATCAGAAGTTATTTCCATACATGGCACCTTCTCTGGCTACGTCACAATGGTCCTTCATAGTCATAAAAAAATTCTTTTCATTTGAGTTGACAGCAATTAGTGCTAAAAGCCATTTATTGTGAAAGCAAAAATACTAATGACTAGAAACGTTACGAGAACAGAAATCTTGTATGCTTTATCTTCAGGATGCTTCATCCATTTTAATTAGAGAAAAGGCCGGTGATCACTGGGACAAGAGTCTGAAATTAAAATCATTAATTGATGTCAAGCTGAACAGAGACTGTTAGCGTGAATTTAGTGACAGCAGGAAAGAAATTAACCTTATTACTTTATTTAGTATATTACATTATTTTGTGTACTGTTTTCTGTGCAGGTTTAAGGCAATTTGATTATAATAATAGAAAAGCTGTTTTTATAAAAAGGAAAGGTGTGAATGTTTATGTTTGAACATAAATTGGAATTATAAGTTCTTTCCTAACTTTTTAAAAAGTCTTGATAAAAAGTTTTAATTGTTATTTCAGTTTTTTTTCCCTCCAACTTAAGGATAGGGAAGTAGTAAATGATGTTTTCCATCAATGTCTGTCTTTACAGCTGCTTGTGCTAATTTCAACCACACAATAGTTCTTCTGTTCACAATGAGGAAGGACTGACAGACACATAAAGCAATGGAAGCTGATTTTTCTTTTGCTAAATTTTGAGGTAATCAGTTACTTCTGTCATTGCTGGGAGTTAGCGCAAAACATATGAAATGGAGAATGCTGAACAACAACCTGACTGTTCAGAAAACCTAATGACTGCTATATCTTAAGAGATAATTTGTGACCTGGGGTCACAGTAAAATAGAGGGGCTGTCCTCTATAGTCCCGGCCATCTGGAGCCAGTTGGAGCTCAACTGTGAAATACTGTCTTTTAAAAAATAATTTCCTTAAGAAGTATATTAGAACACCAAAAATATTTTCTTTCCTGATCCAAATATTATTTGTTTTGTAAAATAAGTTTCTCCTGCAAGTCTAAAAGTGGATAACACATAAATGTAACCTTTTGGTAGCATTACAAAGTTCCATGTCTCTCTTTGGAACAAACAAGGCATTGAAATAGGAAGAGCACAATATAGATATTCACGTGTGACTCATGTGAATTTTGCTTGTGAATTGTCACTGAAATCCACAGCAAAAGCCACAGCATATTCCCAGACATCTTTTCAGTCCACTAGGACAACAACAAGTCCTGTTAGGTTAATTTTTAGAGTGAATTTAGAATGGCACAAGAATCGAGGCTAGTAACCAGGCATGGCAGTGTTTGCGGTGGTAGTCTGGCACGGGTGGCTGTGGCAGGCTGAGCCTGCATTACTAGAAGAGAAATGAACGGTGCAGATATCCGGCAGAGCTTGGGGGACAAAATACTTTTGGGATCACAAAATAAGCAATACAAATAACATTTCTAATGTTATTGGAGCTTAGAAGAAATTAGAAGTTAGAGTAGATGGAACTGTAATATTTATTGATTCAATGAGTTTTAGTAATTAGTTGGAATACACAAATTTAGGTAAAAGGAAGCAGTTGAAATGGGGCTTCCTGAAAAGGACCTCACACTGCTGAGCATTTCTTCTATAATAGTGACCTTTTAGAAGTTGACCCCACTGAATGTTATTTCTTGTGTAATTTTGCTTTTGAAAAAAAAAATCCAAGACCCATTCATCATATTATTAAACTGGTGTGCAAAAAATTTGGGCAGATTACTTTAGATTATTTAGGTATGTGTATTTAGGTGTATGTCACCCTATGTTCCTTTTTCTTGGCTGATAACTGCCTTACTTAAAGGGATCCCCTGATCAGCATCCATAAAGTGGACCAACTTCACTTTCAGTGAATTGAGGTTCAGGTACTATAAATCCATCTATGGTAGGCTCATGATTTTTTTGAAGATTCTTCAAATTCAGAACTTTTAGCTTCATATTTATATAATTATACTTATATCTGTATTTTCCATCCAAATTGTATTAGGTTCTCAAACTTAAAGATTTATGTGAGGGACCAGGGAGATAGCTCAGAGATCTGAATGCCTGTCTGGCAAGTGCAAAGATCCAAGTTCGATCCCCCGTACTGAATGCCTTGTCAGCCCCTTGCCGATCTGGCTACTGAAACCAGGTGTGGTGGCTCACACCTGTAATCCCAGCTGTAGGAAGGCTGAGACAGGAGGATCACTATGAGTCTGAGCTGCATAGTGTAACCCTGTTCCAAATAAATAAAAATAGAAGATTTTAAAAAAAGATTTACATGAATGCCCAGTTACTCTGAATATTACCTATGATTAGGTCATTATCTGATGGTAAACGAATTATATTAGTATGTACGTTGTCCAGTAAGTGATAATTGAGCTTCAGATAATTAATATCCCATTGAGTAAAAGGAGGAATTTATTTTCTGCAAGTCCCCTCCCCTTACTCCTTGCTGATTCCAGAGTCTGAAAGCCAGAATGGTGCAGTTATTTCAGCTTTATTGACTGTCCATCTTGGATCTCCAGTATTTAGTGATAATTGGGTTTTATATGAACACCTTTGACTGTCATAATTGCCCTTAAGTGGATAAGTGGGGTGTAATAAAATCTATGATAATTTTAGCTAAATTTGACATTAAAATTTAAATTACCATTTCTCTTATAGATGTTCCATTGTAGGGCTTCTCTTTATTACTACCTAGGACTCCTGTGATGAAAATTTCTGACTTTCCAGAAGTCTGTTTAGATTAGAAGGCTGTGGGTTCTCAGCTAGGAAGTAAGGCCCTCCCAGGGAGTTGTGGAGACTTGGAGAAATATTCCCATTGCTGAGGGGCTGAGAGCAGCTGTTCTGCTACCATGACACAGATAGCCTCTTCTTGCGAGTTCTGCTGAGCTAGTTAAGCATTTGTATTTGATAGCTACCAAAAAAAAAAAAAGAAACTAGAGAAATTTGACTCTTTGAGGCTAATATCGGAAAAAAAGCCTGAAGTAAGGCTGATAAACTAGATGTAGGAAAGAGGCGAGGCAGAAAATGTTAGTTCTGTTTGTGACAGCACGTGGCAAATTTTTGTATTTGGAAACATTAGATTAGCAGGAAGATGCACAGCAAGCACGGGGAGGCCTTGTTTATGCTTCCTCCGGGTTCCCTAGTGGTACAGGTGATGGAGCCGTAGGATGATAGCAAAGCCTGGAGACTGAAGGTGTGCCACGTGTGTGTACAGCTCCGTGTTGCCTGTAGTCACCATGTAGATTGTGTTGCCAGCACTGCAGTCAGAAAGCCACTGTTCACCTGATGGATCTCCCTCAGACCCCTCTGCTACAGTCAGAAAGCCACTGTCCCACCCGATGGATCTCCTTCACACCCCTCTACTGCAGTTGGAAAGCCACTGTTCCACCCGATGGATCTCCCTCACACCCCTCTACTGCAGTTAGAAAGCCACTGTTCCACCCAATGGATCTCCTTCACACCCCTCTACTGCAGTCAGAAAGCCACTGTTCCACCCAATGGATCTCCCTCACAGCCCTCTACTGCAGTTAGAAAGCCACTATCCCACCCGATGGATCTCCTTCACACCCCTCTACTGCAGTCAGAAAGCCACTGTTCCACCCGATGGATCTCCCTCACACCCCTCCACCCTCGCCATGGCTAAACTGTGCTTCTGCAGTTTGGAGGAGGGCATGTGAGGGAATGCTGGTCTGAGCCCTTTGAGACTTAACAGTTTCTTCAGGTCGCATCCTATTACCCTGGACACGTACAGACACTGTGGGCTGGTAGTATCCTCACTTGTTCTGTAAGCAGCATCTCATGGTGTGACCACATTCCAGTTTGCTTAGCCACTCGGTGTAGGGTATTTTGGTTATTTCCAATTTTGAGGAGGGAAAAATGGCTGTGAACCATTGTGAGCAGACTTTTGCATGGATGTAAGTTTTTATTTCTTTGGGATGAGTGCAGTTGCTGGGTAGCATGTCAAGTGCTCGGTGGGCTTTTTTAAAGGAACTGCCAGATTGCTGTACTGTTTTACATTTCCCACAGCACTGTAGGAGAGACCCAGTTTCTCTGCTTCCATGTCTGCATTTGGTTCTTTACTTTTTACTTGAGGGGTCGGGGCAGCTCTTTCTGGTCTGAATGAGATGTCCCTATTGGCAGGTGGTGTCTGCCAGCTTTTTGTGTACTTAACCTGTCGTGGACATATTGTCTTTCTGAAATGCTTCTTCAGGTTTTTTTCCTGATTTTCTAATTAGGCTGTTTGCTTTTTGAGTTTTGAATTCTTTTAAGTGTATTTTGGATATTGGTCCTTTGTCAGAGGAGCAGTTTGCAGATATTTATCTGGTTGGTACTTGTCTTTTCATTTTCTTGATAGAATTTTTCATAGAGGAGAGAGTTTGTATTTTGGTGTCATTAGGGTTTTTTCGGTATCTTTTGTTTTATAGGTGGCACTTCTGCTGCCACACCTCAGAGCTCTTCACCAAGCTGTAGGTTCTCGAGATACTCAGCTGTGTTTCCTTCTAAAGTTTTATAGTGTTATATTCTTCATTTAAATCTGTGGCCATTTTGAGTTAATTTTTATTTAAGATGTGCAATTTAAGTTTGCTTTTGGCCTACGGATATCCAATTATTCCAGCACCATTTGTTGAAAAATCTATTTTATTCCATTGACCTGCTTTCGTATGATTGTGAGAACTCAGCCAGCCAGGCTTGTCGGCTGTCTCTTCGTCTTCCATTGATCTGAGTGTCTGTCTGTAGTGGTGTTGCAAATCTCACAGTCTGGAAGTTTGATTGTTACCATTTCATTGTTCTTTTTCATAGTTTTTTTTCCTAATGTATAAATTTTATTTAGCATTTTTTTTGAGACATGGGGTATCAGAGCAAGGACCTCATGCATACTAAGTGCATGCTGCATCACTAAGCTACCCCTCCTCCTGGCAGGAATAAATTTTAAAATAATCTTGTCAGTGTCTACAAAAATCTTGCTGGGATTGTTATAGGATCTTCATTAAACCTATATACCAGTTGGGTGGGGGGGGATGACTTGCTGTGTGGAGAATTTTTCATCCCAGTGTGTCTCTGAATCTCAGGTAGCTTATTTTTTTGTTTTCACCTGCATTATATGGTTTTCAGAACACAAATACCACTTGTTTTGTTAGACAGACCTTTATGTATTTTTATGCATATCTAAAAATGAACTTTTGTATTTATATATTTTAATAATTATAAATGGCATTGTAATTTTAATTTCAGCTTCATGAGTTCCTTGCCAGTGTATAAAAAAACATTAGCCTGGTATGGTGCCACAGGCTTGTAATCCCAGCACTTGGGTGACTGAGGTAGGAGGCTTGCTGTGAGTTTTAAGGTCAGCCTGGGCTACATAGTGAGTTCAAGGCCAATCTGAGCTACATAGTGAGACCTTGTATCAAAAGAATTAGATTTTTGTATGTTGATCTTGTATTGGCACCTTGCTGAATTTGCTTCTTTTTTTTTTTTTTTTTTTTTTTTGGCAGAATCGGGGATTGGACTTAGGCCTTTGGGCTTGCCAGGGAAGTGCATTGAATTTGCTTCTTAATTCTAGATTTTGGTAGTTGCTCTAGAATTTTCTGAGTGAAACTTAATGTCTTCTACAAATAAGGGGACCTTGTTTCTTCCTCTCTGCTTTGTGTGGCTTTTATTTCACTGGCTGGCTTCTTGTATTGTGGAGACATTCCAGCACTGTGTGGGCTCACGGCAGTGGGAGCAGATCCTTCCTGCACTCCTGACCCGAGAGAAGCCTGCAGTCCTCCTCTGTATAGGATGGAAGCTTAGGATTTGGGTAGATGCTCCTTTGAAGTTTAGCAGATCTTACTCTTCCCCATTTCCTGAGGATTTTTTGTTTGTTTGTTTGGTTTTTTGGTCATGGTAGGTATTTAATTGGCCAAATATGCTTCTGCATCAAGTGACAGGATAAGAAAACTTTGCTTTCTTATCCTGTTAGTATGGTTCTTGGCCATTATATCATTTGAATGTGATATAAATTGTTGTATATATTGTTAAACTCCGTAGGTTGATCTTTTGTTGAGACCTATTGCTCTCATCTCCTAGGGGAACTAGCACTATCTTCACCTGGATTTGGTATCTTTTGGGTTCTGATGAATATATATTTAGGTGTCGTTTATGCTCATAAAAGTATATCTCCATTCTTTTTCTTTTAATATTTGATACAGGATCTCACTATGCAAATGGGGCTCATAGTGAGCCTCCTGTTTGCAGTCTTCCCAGCACTGGGATTATAGGCATGTGCCACCATGCCCAGTCTTGGTGGCCAGCTCAGCACACCCAGGGGTGGGGCCTGCATGGCACAGAGTAAGGGGGATTGAACCCTGGTCCTTGTGCTTCCCTAAGCAGGAGCTTAGTTCACTGAGCTAGAAGTATATGTCAAATATGAAAATAATTGCTTTTTAAAACTTTGACTGATCTATAATGATTATATCTATTTATGGGGTACAATGTGATATTTTGATCCTACTATATGTTATGTAATGATCAAATCAGAGTAGCTATCCCTGTCCTCAAGTATTTGTCATTCTTTTATGAAGCGAACATTCAAAACCTTCTCAGCTGTCCAATTTGCAGTACACAGAACCTTCTTCTTAGTGATAGTTACCCTACTGTGCAACAGAACACCAGAATCTGTTGTTGCCTTCTAATTAAAGTAGAAAGCTGACTGCCTGAACTCTTCCTGTCCCTCTCATCTTCCTTTGCCCAGTTTTGGGTGACTGTTGTTTAATTTAGTGCTTCTGTGAGACCAACTTTTCAATTCTCTGCATGTGTGTGATCATGCAGTATTTATCTTTCTGTGTACCTTTATTTCACGTAGCATAATGCCCTCTAAGCTCATTTATGGCATTACAAATGAGAGAATTTCTTTTTTTGAGGGGGGCTACACATTATCCTACTGAGCATATGGGCCTTTTCTTTACGAATTCACTTATTGTTGGGTGCACTAAGGTTAATCCCATACATTGGCTGTGAATAGTGCTGTAATAAACATAGATATCTCTTCAACATACCTATTTCCTTTGGCCATGGACCCAGTAACAGGATAGCTGGGTCTTATGTTAGTTCTGTTCTTAGTGTTAGAGGATGCATCATGGCATTTTCTGTAATGCCTGTGCCAATTCACATTCCCAACAGCAGCACCCAAGTGTTCCCTTTCCTTTTCCTTTTTTTTTTTTTTTTTTTTTTTTTTTTGGTACCAGGGATTAAATTTAGGACCTTGTGCTTGACAGGCAAACACTTACTCCACTGAGCTATCTCCCCAACCAAGCATTCCCCATTCTTCACATCTTTGCTAAGATTTTACTGCTTTTAGGTAAACATTTCAGTTTTAGGTATATAATTAAAATATATTTTCTATTAAAAATCATCAAAATTCTACCAAGAGTTAATTATTTTTAGGTAACTCACATTGGCATTGCATAAATTATATCATTGTATTTTAAATAGAGGAACACTATGTATCAAGCAATTTAATAAAATCTTAGTGAACTATCTTTAGGAAAATGGCATCTTAAGATCTTACTATAATGCAGGCAAGTCATATTTCAGAACTTTTAATGTTAGTAGGTAAAAATTTACACTCAAGATTCATAGTATGGGGGCTGGGGAGATGGCTCAGTGGAATAAGTGCTTCCCTGGCAAGCACAAGAGCATGAGTTCAATCCCCAGTTCTGCCAAAAAAAAAAAAAAAAGATTCATAGTATGACTGTGTTATTATCATGATTTAAAGCACCTGAAGTGGTTAGTAGTGACAATCATTACCTGACAATCTAAGACATACATAACCAAGCGTCTGTGCCACTGATCTTCCCGTAACTGTGGGGGCCAAAATATACATCATAACATATTTTCATGAATGTTGCCTGATGCACTTTTTAGAAAAGGAGAAGTTTCTTTGTCTCAATTTTTTTCTAATTTTATAGGATCCAAGCCAAAACTCGAGAATTCAGGGAGCGACAAGCCCGGGAGCGTGACTATGCTGAAATCCAAGATTTCCATCGGACATTCGGCTGTGAGGATGAGCTAATGTATGGGGGGATGTCATCCTACGAAGGGCCTCTGGCTCTCAGCACCAGGCCGCAGAGTCCCCGAGAGGGGCACGTGATGGATGCTCTATATGCACAAGTGAAGAAGCCTCGGAATTCCAAAGCTTCACCTGTAGACAGGTAGGCTTAGGAGCAGTCGCGGATTGCTTCTGAATCCTCTTTTCCATAGCTTTTTGACAGAGAAGACTGCAGATGTTCATCAGAACCTCACGCCTGAACCACCTGTTATTAATAGCCTTTATAAAGCTGTTGTATCTGAAAGTATTGAATTTACACAAATCAAAGCCTCGTAGAAAGAGCAGCACATGGTTTTGATAGTTTTTCTTATGATTCCAGCATATTTCATCCTGACCTTCAAAGGATTGTGGGCTAGAGAACTAGAATACAAAGCGAACTGGAAACTTCTGCTTGAGCAGTATTTGCTTCATTGGTAGTTGGTGTCATGAAATAGATGGAGAATGACATGATTTATTTCAACACTGATTTAGAAAAGACCCCTTTTGGGGGGCATAATTCTATATTATGATTGAATTAGCAAATTAGAAATATAGTATAGGCAGTCTTCTAATGACTTATTAACAACCACAGGACAGAACTGTGAATTATGTTTGTCAGTATAGCATGCAGAAGTACCATGTTAACTATATGTTAATGACTATGTTATTTAAAATTTTTAAGTTTATTTAAAATGTAACTGACTCCATCTGGGTGTGGTGGAACATGCCTATAATCCTATTCCCTGAGAGGTTGAGGCAGGAGGATTGCTGAATTTGAGGCCAGCTTTATGGACTCATAATGAGTCCTCAACTGCATAATGAAACCCTGCCTCAGAAACAAAGAAAAAATAAGTGACTGTATGCCATTATATTTAATGGCTATGTACTTATTGATGACTATATACTATTGGCTCTATATTGATTTCAAATGGCTACTTAAGTTTTTCAAATTTTAATAGATGCATTTTTTGAGAGAAGTTTTTGCTCTGTGGCTTAGGTGAGTTTAAATTTACTATGTAGCCCAGGCTGAGCTTGAACTCATGACAGTCCTCCTGCATCAGCCTTCCTGGGGCCGGTGTTAAAGGCATGTGCTACCATGCCCAATTCAAAAACAGTTTCAAACAAATCGTTTTCCACCCTTCAGTCTGTATATTTAAGCAATATATGGAATTTAGCTCATGAAGTAAATAATACTCATTGCTTTTTATGTCAAATACATGCATGATATTGCTGTATGAACACTAATTTTGTGTTCATTGTGCCTCACTGTAGGTTTTGGGCTTTGTTGCATTACAAGTGGTTTTGTTAAAGCCAGTGATTTTCAAGCTTTCATGCATCAGGATTGTGAGAATGACTTCTTAAAACACTGATTGATTGATCATCCCCTAGAACTTTGATTTTATAAGTTGGGATGAAAGGCCAAGAATTTGCATTTCTTATAAATTCCCAGGTTTGATGTTGGCACTGCTGGTCTGAATGTTTAAGAACCTTTACAAGGCACGAGATGTCCTGGGATTATCTTATCATGACATCAATGTCTTACTCAGTTGCTACAGTGTTGCATGTAGCCTATATTTTAGTTCCTCACTTCCAGCTATTTTTATTAGAGGTTTGCAAATCCAACAGTTAACCCTCAAGTAAACTTAGAAGAAAGTATTTTTAAAAATAGCAAGTCTCCAGAGGAAGCAAAACCGAGCAGATGAAGAAACAGATCTTAAGGTGATACTTCGGTCAGAATATTATTCTGTCTCCTTTTCTCATTATGTTATAGATTTTCTTCATTATCTTCAAAAAAATTATTTGATCTTGACTATAATAAGTGACTAAGTTAATACTGGAGGCTTATAGTTTATTTATTCCAAGGATCCTTCAGTGGGATCCTTGGAATTCTTGTGCTTATGAACAACACAGATACATCAGGACTTAGAAGAATGAAGTTATTATTAGTGACAGTGACATTTTCTTTAAAAGCTTTTTGCTTAGTTTCTGCTGTATTTGTGGAAGCTGCTTGTACAAGGTCAAACTGCATCTGAAGGCCATGAATGGCCCCTTGAAAGTGTTTTCTTGGGAGAAAGGACATCAGACATGTTGATGACACCAGTCATCAACTTTTGGAGGCGCTCAGACAACGTAGTTGACATAGTATTTATTGTTCCTTGATCAAAGTACTCATCATCTTGTGTATTGCATGTCTAGCTTAAAATCTAAAAATCATGGGTGTGCCTGTAGCAGTTACTCCTCTAGCTCAGAAGCCTCGCCTGAGCAGAGCAAGAGTCAGAAGGGCTCATGCTGTCCTAATCACCATAAATTACTACTTTAAACCCAGTGCTTTCCAAGAGTCTAAATATCATCAAGGACTCTACCAATTTCCAATGGTGTTTCTATGCTTAGAAGTCTCTGCTCTGGGATGAAGCTTCCTTGGTTCAGCATCCTGTAGAGTCTCTTCTCTGTGCTGAGATAACCCCAGACTGAAACAGCCGCCCTACAAATTTCCATCAACATGCGCTCCGCAGAACACCCCAGGGAGATGTCACTCATGGGACATCATACCGAGGAGAAAATAATTCATAACCATGCCTCACACGCTGTTATATTCAAGAGCCCATGCCAACCTTATCCAGAGAGATGTGTTTTTTAAAAAAGATTACAGAAATGTTAATTTAGTTTTTTAATTACTATTTTTGTAGAGAATGAGATATACATTAAACAGTGAATGATGATACTAATTAAAAACTTGGGAATTGCTGCACCTATAAATTACTTCTTTACTTACCTAACATTGAATTTGAACTTAGCTTGGAAAACAAGTGACCTCACCTCTATTGTCTTCTCCTGTCTGTGAGAAAGCCATAGGAAAATGTACTTAGACATAAGTAATGTAGGAACTCTTTTTTTTTTTTTTTTTTAACAAGGAAAGAAAATTTCTTAATTCTGCAGTAGCGGTTTAAATTGTTTTGATTATAACATTACTTAAATATGTATAAAAATAAAATACTACTAACCTCCTTCTGTTTATAACCATTATACAACTATAAAACCAAACATCTTCACAAAATTAAAGACAAACAAAATGGCAAAGCCATTACATTCAAATGAACAGCATTAATTTAATGTGGCCAATAATACTTTTTTAAGAGTCTGAACTCTTGTACAAATTGCAAATATGGTGGTGGCTGCTACATGGCAGGTTTATTGAAGTGTGTTTGACTCTACAAGCTAAGTGCTGACTGCCTTTGCCTGTCACTTTCCTCAGTGGTTCTGCAGTGCTTTTGAGGGCTCATGTGTGACAGTCTCTGGTCTACCCATCACAGAGCTATGCATGAGGTCTACAATTAAGTGGAGACGGTGAACATACCATTTCTTGGTGACTTGCTATTTGTAAACTTAAATTGGGACAGTGAAATAACATGTCTGTAAGATGATACAGAATATACTTACAGTAACTTAAAAAAAAAACAAGAACTAGTCATTCCAATAAAAATACAAAATTTGCACACTATACAACCTCTTTCAACTAACTGAATGTCACAAAAATTGCATTTGATGTCTGATAAATTTTACTATTCAAATTTTTGAATTTCACAGAGCAAAGGCAAGGTAAGGAGTTGAAAAATGTACCTTGGAGCCTGCATCTCTTCTTGGATTTTCTTTATTTGATAAGAAAGACATGCAGAATTTCACTGCTTAATCATTTTGATGGATCTTACAGTCAAAGATGTGAGTTTTTTGGCTCTGCATAGAGGCAACTAAGAGTAATTTATTAAGCGCTATGAATTTAACGTCAGAATGGGGATCCTTTTTCAGTCTGCACATATTATGAAATGCTTTTTATAAGGTATTATCATACTACGTCTATAAATGCCTTCATGCCTGTTTAATTTTATTGACACATGGGCCATTACCCAGTTCTGTGTTTCTGCCACAGTGCCATTGTGATTACTATTTATTAAGGTCCTTTGTAATGCTTTGAGTTTTTGTGCCATGTGGATGCCCAAGAGAAGCAAACCACATCCTGTTGCATATGACTAATGGACTTAAACTCACAAAGATGTTATCTTTATTCTGTGTGCCACAGGGAACGCAAGGATCTTGCCATTGGGCCAGATCCATAGTCATGCATCTCTCTGGCACAAGCACGCTTCCTGTTTGGTTGAGGCATCTCACCTGCCTGAGTGCTTGGAGTCTGCTGTTGTGCTGTTTCCATTTCTTGCACGCCATGGCTGGCACTGCTGCCTGCCTAACGCGTACTCTTGTTCCTTCATGAATCCCAGTTTTATTCAGACTTACCCTTGCGAGTCTGCACTGAGCCGTGGGCCCATCACAGTTCTGGCTAACAGAAGTTAGAAGCTACTACACAGTTAGGACTTTCTGTACAGCTTGTGTTTCCTGATTAAAGTGGGGCTGGGCTGGAGGTGTGGTTTGGTAGTAGACCTCCTGTCTTTCATGCTGACGGCCAAAGGTTTCATCCCCAGCACCATGAAATAAGATCAAATAAGGCAAAAAGAGACTGATTCCACTTTCACCCACTGACATTCTCCCTCCTTCTCCTACATGTTGGGGGGGTTTATGTGATGGGCTGAAGGTGGACACTGCATGGAGGAGGAGGGCAGCTACTGGCCCCTGAGCAGATGCTGTTCCAGGGCTGGGCCCAGCCTGGACTCCCTGCTACCTCTGACAGGTGAGCTGTTTCTTATTTAAGTTGACCACCCTGCAGTTTCTGTTTCCTGAGGCCAGATGGCATTTGGAATATTAAGTTCACACAGAAGACCCCAGGGGGAAGTATCTTTCCATCAAGGCATCCTGCATATTGTGGCACTATCTCCTGGTCAAGTGATTTTCATGAGGGCAAAATTTCCTGGTGTTGCCCAATTAGCTCTGCTGCCTTTTGTGTTTTTAAACCTCTTGGTACCAATTGTGTCTGCTAAGCAGATGTCTTCTGTGACTTGAAGACACAGCTCCCTCCATGCAGTTGGAAGCACACATGCCAGATATGAACTTTGCAGCCAGTTGAGCCTGGGTTTGGTCCTGGGCTCTTCAGCAATTGGGCTTCCTTTGCCTCTGCTATAAAATGAGGATAGTAATGTACTTGCCCCAGTGGGCATGGGCAAGGTTAACTCCGTTCACAGCTTGCAGCACCTGTGAAGCCCCACAGGGATGCATGAGACAAACAAGGAATGGATCGGAAGTGCAAATAGATAGCTATTGATTCTTTATAATCTAAATAGATATAAAGATGTGGGATTGCAATTCCGTGGATTGTAATCCACTCACTTGTTCATGGCTTGATCTTGGCACAATCTCCATCACATCGTGATATTTTCTTTTTAAAGTAGACTTTGTAAGCCTAGAGTGGAGCTTTCAAGGCTTCTCTGGTGTCCATGGCTTCAAGGGTGGAGGTTGGCATGCAGGTGCTTGAAATGTTGTATGTTACAGTGGGTGAGTAAAGGGTGTGGGTCCACATCATCATTGGCCTGATTTACTCTGTTCATTGAGAACTGGAAGGTCTTTGCCTTTTACTCTGTATGGGATTCTTTGAAAGTCAACATCTTCTACTTTCATGAAAAGCAATGCTACTAATTGTGAGCATGTGAGGTTGTGTGGGACAAAGTGGCTATGCTTCAACCTCAGCTGAACATTCAACGTCTCTGCTCACATGGTATTAGTTTTCGCTGAGCTGGTGAGCAGGAACCACTCTTAGGGACTGTGATAGGCAGTGGTGGAGCTCAGATCTGGACTGTTTCCCAGAGGCCTCGGACCCCAGCCTGCCATGTTTTGAGGGGGCAGTAGGACTTTTAAGAGATAGGGCCTAAGCCAGAGGTGATGCTACACATGGAATCACAAGCATTCTAGAAAGTTGAGGCAGAAGGTCCACAACCTTGAGGTCAACTTGAGCAGCTTAGAGACTTTGTAAAATATTCTCTCAAAATGTGAAGGAAAAAAGAAAGAAAAGATGGGACATAGCTCTCTGTGTGAAGACCCTGGTTTCAGTCCCCACTGCTGGAAAACAAGGGGAAGGGAGGGAGCTGCTGAGAGTTCCTTGGTCCTGAAAGGCTTGGGGGCACCTGGTCTCTCCCTCTTTTTTTTTTTTTTTTTTGTCTTTTTGAGACAGGGTCTCACTATGCAGTTCAGGCTGGCCTTAAGCTCACTTTGTAGCTCAGGCTGGTCTCGAACTCACAACAATCCTCCTGCCTCAGCCTCCCGAGTGCTGGGATTACAGGCATGTGCCACCACGCCCGGCTTCTCCCTCTTTTCTTCCACTGTGTGAGGTTAGCCCTTGCCTCACCATGAACCTACCAACCACGTGCTGCCCACCCCACAAGCCCATAGTAACAGGGCTATCCACCGTGCCCTAAACCTCCCAAAGGGTTATACTAAATAGGCCTGTTCTCTTATTTTGAAGCCGAACCTCTTGGGTATTTGCTATAACAACAAGACAGTGAACACAGGCTGTATTCCAAAGCTGCCTTTTCAGATTTCAGCACATGTGTAAGACACCTGGAATGCTTCTCCCAGAGCAGTGTGTTTCTCCCCAGTGCCCTGACTTCTGCTCTTAGATGTTTTGGCTTAGCTAATCCAGTTAGGGACTGCGAGCTCATATTTTATTAAGTACCCCAGTTAACTCTCTTGCAAAAAGTCATTGCTCTGGAGCTAAACAAACCAAAACAAGGAACTCCAATATGGGTTAGTTTAATGTGTCAATTGTGAAAAGGTGAAATCACTTGTGACTTCCATTAGACACAGCTCTCTTTTGGCACTCATGATATCTGTTGTTCATTTATAATTGTTGTGGTTTGTATGTAGGTGTCCCCTCAAAGCCTCATGCTGTCTTGGGGCAGCTTCTAGACTTTGTGATTGGTTACTGTGGGTGTGGACGCTGCACCTGCCCTGGGGCAGGTAATTTGCATTACAGTGTAAGGTGGGAAGAGAAGGTAGCAGCTTGAGCTACTGCTGCCTCTCCCTTGTGCTCTTGCTCTTTGCCTCCGCCATGAAAGATTGCCCTCTGCTATGTGCTGCTCTGCCTTGGAGCCTACTGAATATAGATTGAAACCTCCAGTAACTGCGAGCTAAATAAACCTTTCCTTCCTTCATTTTGGGTGTCAGGTATTTGTCCCAGTAGTAAGAGAAGAGTAACTAAGACAATAATATCATTTATCATCCTTTTACTGAAGCGGTTGTCTTGCAGGTGTGATATTACAGGTATTCCTATAATTTATTCTAGTAGTGTTTCTTGAGACTAAAAATTTCTTATCCTACAAGTCCACAATTCCAATTTAGAAAGTTTAGTATACTTTGAATTCTGAGAAAGGCATGCTATGGCTTGTATCTAGATGCCCTACTAAAGCTTCATAGATGGTGGGGCTTTGAGAAGGTGACTGGATTGTGGCTACTGATTCTAGATTAGTCCTCTGATGGGTTGGCCATAGTTCTGGGTGTGGGTGATGGGAAGACCCAGCTTGGGTGTGGGTCTCATCCTCCAGTAGACCTGTAGTCTGGGTGGAATTAAAAAGAAAGAAGGAAGGAGCTGCTTCCTACCTTCCATGCTATCCTGCCCTGGAGCCAGCCAATGACTGACTGAAAGAAACCAGTAACAACTCTGAGCTATAAGAAACCTTTAACTTATGAGCATTGGGTACTTTGTGCCAGCAATGGAAAAGTAACCAAGACATATGATGACATCCTAGTCAATAATGCTTTTTTATTTACATCAAGACACTATGCAATTTGTGTTTTTATGTCTAGATACCAGACTCTGTAGTTTAAAAACTCTACAGAAAGAGAGCTCTAATGGACATTTGCTGATTGTCACTATGTAATCATTTGCCACCAGGAGTGCATTGTCTTCAAGTATAATTGAAATAAAATAGGAACTGTACTGCTATAAATCCAAATAGCAGGAAAATAGTAGGCTAGACTCTGCTAGCTTGTGGAGGACACTTTAATGGAAACATAAATACCATAATCATACGCTTTTTGCATGCATTTTACCACTAAAGAGAAAATGCCAATTTTAAAAGAAAGGACCTTTGTGAACTTGTTTTTTCCCCCATAAAACTAGAATCCAGTTGTGTCAAAAGGAAGTCTGACAAACAAAGAACCAAAAAACTAATTTTCTTAGATACTCGCAGTCATTAAACATGTGCTCTCATAAAACAGAGGGTCACATAACAAAGTTGCATTTGCTATTCCAAAAGTCAAATACCACTTTATTTCCATTTACTTAATATTATTTATCTCTGCTTTTCTTGAAATGTGCGAAAGTAATTCTCAAAGGTAGAAAATCTCATTGCAAGGTGAGTTTTGCAGGTTGGTGTCATTACTAATTCCCTGTGCTTCATCCATGTGAGGGATCTCAGTAGCTTCACTGGCTTTGCCTCAGCCTTTGTCCTCAGTATGTCAGCCCCTTTGCTCCTTCACACCTGCTGGTGGCCTATTTCCCACTTTCCCTGGCCAAGGCTCAGGGTCCTCAGTGTCCTGCTCCAGGGCAGTGCCATGAGGGCCTGGACATCAGCTAACATCCTGTCAGCCTCTGGTCACACTTTCTGTCATGTGCCCTGCAAATGTGCTGGAGAGAACCATGCTACATTTTTTTTTAAAAATCACTTTTTGTTTCTAGCTTTTTTCTGCTCAAGTTTCCTTTTCATTTCTGAACCAAACTTCTTGAATGACTAACCTAGGTCTTTTTGGTGTTTGTTCTTAGACAGGGTTTCACTATGCATTTCAGGCTGGCCTTGAACTCACAGTGATCCTCTTCAGTCCCCCTAATGCTGGCTTCCCTAGGTTTGATACAAAGTGTTGTTATTTTCTTTGTCTTATTCAAGCCATGTGATAAGCTTAATAATGCTCCTCTAACATGTTCAACCCTAATATCTGGTGCAGAAAGGGTGCTGTACCAGATTAAGTTCAGCACCTTAAAATGAGGACATTCTTCTGGATTGTCATCCCCATCTTTGACAGGTAAAGTGTTTGTGAAGGAGGGAGTGGAACAGCCAGCACTGTGGAGAGGTGAAGGCACTGTGCACCTCACTTAGAAGGCAGAGGCAGGAACTGCAAGATGAGGTGCAGGGCCCCTGGAAGCTCCATCGACAGGAGCCTGAGGTAGGGACTCCAGAAGGAGATAGTCCTCACTTGGTGGCCTGGCTTTAGCCCAGTGAAGTGTGTCTTCGGCTACCGACCTGTGTATCATCTGGTGGTGGTAAGCTTGACGTGGCCCCCTGATGTCAGCTTCCTCCTTCTGAGCCCATTCTGGGTGACTTGTGCATTTCTGGGATAGTTCTTCAGGTTCTTGTACTGGTTTCTCCTGCTTCCTCTTACCTTCCTGACAGTGCTGTAGCTGTGTCTTCAGAGGGTCTACTTACTTTTTCCCTTAAACTCTGGGTTCCCTAGGGAAATAGCTACTGGTCTCTATTCTGTGTCACTCTTGGCTAAGGTTTGACCTCCCACAAATCCCTGGCAATGCCTAGCCCCCACGAACGTACTTTCTCTTTCTAAACCTCACATTTCCTTAGTGCTGCCAGCTGGGAATGCATACTTCCAGTGTCTCTCAGACACCTAAATCTACACTAGTTAAACTCATATTCCAAAATTAAGCTCAAGGACTACTATTGTGGCCCACAGATCCACATCCACACATCCACATTTTTTTTTTAACTCAGCCCCCTCACCTGTGGCGCTCCAGGACAGATCTGCCTTGTTCCCCTGTGAACATCTTCAAGTCTTCTCGGTGGGGCTGCCTCTGCATTCTGGCCCAAGTCTCTTACCTTCTTCCCAGTCTTGCCCTACACAAATCCCAAAATTGCCCAAGCCTGGAATTTTCTATCTAAAATAAAATATGACTGAATCATGCCCTTGCTCAAAAGTATTCTGTGGTTGGTTGACTGGAAGATACCATGGTGTATGCGGGCCTCCAGGAATTCACATTCCAGGCTCATCTGCAAATATATCAGACCGCATCACATTGGGTCGCACTGACTTTGCTGCTGAAGCATCAATCTCAAAGTATAAATCCAATTTCACCAAATACATGTGTGAATTAAATGCCTTTTTGGCATTACAAGTTCTGTAGATGTTAACTTTTGGTGAAGGAAAAGAAGCAATCACCATTCATTAAACTATTCTAATATAGCTAGAGATTCAACAATTAAATTAAAGGCTGAGGTGACATAAACAACCCGACAAATGATATCTTGAAAGTAATGAAGCCATAAATAAGGTCATGGCTAATTTTAAAGACTTCTTGTTTAATTCTTTTTGTTGATTAACATTGCCTGAAACCACAATTTGTTTGTAGAAGTAATGTGTAATGGGGATTGTTTACTTATGTATTTATTTTAGCCCCAGGGAAAGTTTAAATATTCTGCAGAAATATGGGAGTAAAGTAAAACTGTTTTGGACTTTGGTAGTTATCAGGCGAGTAGTTCCCCAGCACTCATTTTTGTGTCTTCCCTTCACTTGGCTGAATTTTTAGGTCTTTGACAATCACACCATGGGCCACGATTCTTGGGCTGCTTGGTATTTTGTTTGATTTTTTTTTAGCCTCAAACAAAATCTCCAGGATCCTGCTTTATGTGCAGTTTGGCACGATAACTTGTCTTTTTCTTTTGACCTAACTGCCTCTGTCCCCTGTCCCTTCTACAATCCAAGCCCATGGCTTCAAATACCAATCTTATTGGTATTTAGTGATCTCAGATTGGTGTTATTTCTTTTTCATGCCTGCATCAGGATGGAATATCAATCAACTATTAATATAAATTCATGAGGATTTATGTGGAGCCCTATTGTGAGATGCATTTTCAACTTAGGAGACTTTATCGAGCCCTGAATCTACAATCCGTTTTTAAATTAACTTCCCAGATGTTCTAGAGCTTTCCCTGGGTACCCTAGTCCTCAGTGTGGGTAATGATTTGATTTTCTGTTCTCCTTCCATTCTTCTGCAAGTTTGCGCCAATTGGTTGATTTTAATATAATCAGAGTAAACATTAGTGACTGATTTATAAAGATACTTATTTTCTTTTCCAATCAAGGAAGGGGTTAGAATACCTCTTGGCTTCTTTCAATAAAATAAGTGTTTTTTTGTGGAAATATGAAAACTTACAAACGATCTAGATTGTTATAAAACAAAGTAGCTAGATGATTTATGTGTTCTCTGGATATGTGATAATTATTTGAAGCTAGATTTGATACTTTTTTAAGCAATTCAAATATTTGAATGAATCTATATTTCTATAAAACAGATGCTTTTAAAATGAATTTGCTGTATCAGTTTATGCTTTATATTATTAGTTCAACCCTTAGGCTATTCTGGGTCTTACTTTTGAGTTCATAGAAACACAGGGATTTAGAAACATTTGTTCTGGAAAGAAAGTATTCTGGGATTAGATCATTATCTGCTAGGAAATTCCTTTTGGTGGGGAGAGTGGGTTTTTTCAGTTTACAAACATGAATTGGAGTTTTAAAAAGATCACTGAGTAGGAAGCTAAACATGGTCTTAACTCTGTGCTTCTTAGTTGCCTGTGTTTTAACTGAAATACCTGCTTGGCCTGGCCTAGGCTCACGTGGTGGTCACCTTGCCAGCATGAAGCTGAGGGAGCTTAGAGCAAAATGTTGCTGGCCCAGCTCACAACCAAAGGCAGAAACTGTCCAAATGAGGTGGTGAATATTAAGCTCCTAAGTCCAGAGAATTTCTTGCATTTGTGTGAATTTGAACTAATACTTTGTGACTTGGGATTGGTTGGTAATGTTCATTTAAGTCAAGGAAATAAAAGGAACTTTGAATTAGAGATGTTCAAAGCTGTGTGGTAATTCACATTTAAATCGAACACAGCAACTCAGAAGAAAGGCCCACAGTGCTTTAGTTAGTGCACCTATATTTTTTAAACTCTAACGTAGGTTTCAGGTCTAATTTATAAATTAATCAGCTTACATCAGTGTGCTTACATCGATGAGGAGTGAGTGAGATGAGGCATGCTTGTTGACTGCAACATCCTTGTTGTGATAGAAAAGGATTATTCTAAATTTCTTTAGAATAAATCACCCTTTCAATCTCCTTTCAATTTATGCCATCAATTTGTATAAAAAAGTAGTTCTTTATAGGTTTCTTAAAAAAATTATAAGTAGTGTCCTTAAATAATTATAAACAACCTCTCAGAAATATATTGCTACCATTCCATGCTGACTAGGTATAATTCGGAGGTTGTAGAAATACAGCACTGTTGTCTTCTATGAAAGAAAAAACTTCATTTAAAAGAAAAAGTCTGCCAGGGCCAGGGAGATAGCTCAGTAGAATAAGCACCTGCCTGGCAAGCACAAGGCCCTGAGTTCAATCCCCGGTACTGCAGGAAAAAAAAGAAAAGGAAAAAAAGTTTACCGTTTCAGAACTTAGAACTATCAACTGAAGATTCATTCCTAACAAAGCTGTGTAACACCCCAATAACATGCCTTTTATCACTCTTCTTTGGTCTCTGCTTTAATATTTAATGGCTCATTCAGTACTAGCTATAGTTATTTAATCTTTTAAAAGTTCTATAATCTTTTGGGCCTAATGTTTGCATAATTAAAAAACATTACTTTGTAGCAGAACCTAAGGCTGATTGGGACCGGAGACTCACTTGTAATGATTTTTTTTTTTCTTTTAGTCTCTTCTTTATTTGGTGTCTCTAACCTCTGTAAGATAAGCAAGCGCTGAAACCCTGAGCAAGGCCAGAGTCCTTGTGCACAGCCACCTGCCAGCGTGTTTGGCAACCTCTGTGATGGCCTGGTCATCTCCCAGGATGTCAGTAGTGGCCGTGTTCCAAGAAGTGAGGCTGGTGTAAGGCTCACTCCCCTGCCAGAGTCCTCGCAGCAAATATACTGTGCTGAACCACACACAGTGTGCTGCAGAGTGAGAGGAACTGTGAAGGAGGGTCCTGGAACGCAGCTTGGGGAAGGGCAAGTTTGTCAGAAGTGGTGTGCTCAAACTGTGTCCAAAACAGAACCTAAGTAGGTGGGTCAGTAGGCAGGCAGAGAGAGAGACAGAGGACACAAAGAGACAGTAAGTTGCTTCTCTAATCTCCTAGAAGAATGGCAGGATAAAGACCGGTGGGGACCTAGTTTTGGCTGACAGCTCACCACCTTGTCAAGGCATTAAATGTAGGTACTGGTGGGTCAGTCAGCTTTCCATTACTGTAATAAATACCTGAAACAGTTTATAAAGGAAAGGGATTATTGATGCTCACAGTTTTGGAGTTGACTCCAGGCCCTGGTAGACCAGTAGCTGTTAGACTTCTGGTGGGGGCAGCATGTCATGGTAGAAGCATGTGACATTGCAAAACCACTCACCCCATAGCTGGGTATGAGAGGAGGTGACAGCTAGTGGACTGGTGGGTTCCAGTCTCTCCTTGAAGGGCACGCCCTGGTGGCCAGACCTCACCTATTATGGTTTCCCCAGTTTTCATAGCATTGTAGGTGAGGGACCAAGACCATGGTGTCTACCCCTTTGGGGAACATGTAACCACACCACAGCTCCTCGTGAATATTAAACACAATGGACACTTTACACAGAAAGTTCCTCAACACCTCTTTCTGTGGCTTTCCTCTGAGTCACTGGTTTCTGTGAAATGATGTGTGGAATTTCAGCCGCTAACCATCCTCAGTAGTGAGCGGTTATGGTGTTGTGAACCTGTGGGGAGGTGGGGCCTTGAAACCCATAAGTGATGAGGTGAACCAGGCCAGGAGGAGACACCACAGCCCCAAGGAGGCAGCAGCCAGATGGTTCCTCAGTGTCAGGTGTCAAGAGTCATAGCTGAAGGCGATGACACTGACCTGCTTCAGCTAAAGTAGCTCTGTGAGAGTGTCAATGTCCTCAAGCATCTGAGGAATGGACCACTCTTGTCCTCCTTCACCATGGGTGCCATGTGGTTTGCCAGACGCTTCACTAAGAGGCGAGGGGAGACCCCCAAGGTCAGTCTCCTGGCCACCAAGACACACCCACTTACCAGCGCACCTGTTTTCTCAATGCTGTGACACATGTCTTCCTTGTAAAATTATTTGTGAGGAATCTCATTTGCCTCTGAGACAGTCCCATGAGTCCTTCTCGAAGACCAAGTCTGAACCCCACCCACCCCAGTTTCTTCTAAGCAGCACCTCTTTGGGTTGTCTTGTTTTTCAGCAAGATTCCCAGTTTCTATGTTACATCTCAGAATGGACTAAGGTGCAGTGTTACTCTCTGATGGGTGGTTTATAACTGAAACACTTATTTCTGTTGATTTTTAAATGTGCAGATTATTCTCTGATTATTACTGTTTCCTGTTGCAAGAGAGTGTTGCTCTCTGATTTTTAATTAGTAATGCTTGAAAATGTTTAAGTCGAGGGACTTTGCCAGGGCCACCGTGTGTTGCACACCGGTTGGAGGGGCCTATCTTCCCAGGGAGCACAAGTGATGGTGAGGTTGACTCGGTGCTTCCTTGGGTACTGGTGATCAGCCGGCTGTGCGGGCCGGACCCGGGCCCTGCCCTGCCCCCATTGTTGATCACCAGGCTGAATTTTCCTCTGTGGCTCATGCTTGAAAACTTTTTTTGCCCCCAGCAGGAAGGGAATAGCTGGGAGGGAGAGTAGGGTAAGGGTCAGTGACAAGCTGGGTGCACTGAGAATTCACTGGGGGGTCACCAGTGCTCTGAGGTAGATGCCATGCCTCAGGAGCACTCACCGGAAATGAGTGTAGCAGCCTTCCTAGGACCAGCCCTATCCCCACAGCACAGAGGCTGGGCAGATTTGAATGAGTGCTGGCCTGGTCTACAGGACTGTGACTTTTCCTGCTAGTGCTTCTGCCATCTCACACAGCATATAAGACTCAAGGTTTGGCAGCCACCTCTTTTAAGTTGAAAGAAGTTGAATTTTAAAGACTGAAAGCTATCTGTTTTGTTCACTGTGATATGCTAAGATGTGGCATACAATATTTGTATATGTTTTAATAAATTAAGAAAGCAAATTCCTCATGAGTACAGTGAAGATGGTGCATGGGATACAGTATGTGATAATGAAGACTATAAACTGTACATAAGTAGAAAACATTTTTGAAAACGCATATAAAATTTCTATCAGCAGAATGTAATGTTAATTGGTAAATGTCCTTTCTAGATTTGGTAGTGTGTATGCCCTATGCCTTCAGGAGGCTGAGACATAAGACTCTTTGGGAATTCAAGGCCAGTGTTGATAGTATAAAACATATTTTTAAAGTGGTTTTTGTTTGATGGAGGTCATGTAGCTGACAGGGAGACTCGTGGTGCCCTGTCATGTCTAATGCTTACAAGTGCTCTAGCATCAGCTTGAGTTTACATTCTGGCTCTGTCAGTTAAGCTTTTGTGCCTCACTTCTTGTGTCTGTAAAATGGGGATAATAACATTACTCACCCTGTCTCAGTTACTCTTTTCTCATTGCTGGGACAAATGCCTGACACCCACAGTGAAGGCAGGAAAGGTTTATTTAGCTCAGAGTTACTGTAAGTTTCAGTCCATATTCAGCTGGCTCCAAGGTAGAGCAGCACATGGCAAAGGGCAGCAGTACATGTGGTAGAAGGCAGCAAACCAGCAAGAGTGACAACAGTGGCTACAGAGAGCAAGTCTGTCTCTCCTTCTCTCTCATGTTACATTCAGGCTGTCTGACCCAAGATGGGTGGAGCGCTCACACCCATAATCCCAGCAGTACTCAGACCCATAATTCCAGCCTTGGATCATGAATTAATCACAAGCTGTAGAACTGCGCCTCAGTGACTGCATGAAGCTTTGGGGGAACAAATACACACAAACCATAGTGTACCCCATGCTCTTTCTCTGTGAGCATTAAATGAATGACTATAGGTAAAACAGATTGCCTACTGCCTCACAGGAAGAGTTCGGTGAGTTTTAGTTGTGTTCTAGTTAGGGTCTTGAATGTTCACAAAGGCCCATGTGTTGAAGCAGGTCTTTAGCTGCGGTGTTGTCAGAAGGCCAGAGAGCCTCTAAGATGTGGAGTGTAGTGGGAAGAACTCAGGTATTGGAAGCTCATCGTAAGGGGCATCTCCCTCCACTTCCTGGCTTCCGTGCGGTAAACAGGCTTCTCTGCCACGTGCTCTGTGCCACCCGGGGTCAGAGCAACAGGGCAGAGTCATCTAATGCTGGAATCTCTGGAACCAGGAGGCCAGCAAACACATTCTCTCCACACGTCGCTCATCTCCGGTATTTTGTCAGCAGTGGAAGGATGGCTGACAAGCTCTGTTTCGCTACCACTGCCCCAACTGTTGTCTCTGTCTGTGTCCACAGAGTCTAAGGATATTTGGAAGACACAAAGTGTGCTGTATGAACTGCTTTTACCTGTGTATGGTATATGCTAGTTCTGTATCTTCTTAGCATCTCTCATCATGGAAACTTGTTTCAGATCTCTTAGCTCTTTATTTTTGTGGCCAGCCGATGCCTGCAGCTCTTTGTCTGGCACACTGGTGGGAAAGCATGCATCACTGCGGATATTTATTAACATCTGTGATTTGGATACACCTTCATCTGCAGTAATTGGGCTTAGTATTTAATACAAATAGCCTAAGATTAATTTCCAAAATAGGATAGCAAGAGGAATGAGGGCTGTGATGCTATAGGATGTAGATGAGACTGTGGGGGCCCCAGGACTGGGGTCAGAGTGTCCCTGAGCTTAATGGTGCCAGCTGTGGCTAAGTCTCACTTTTGGAGGGGCTTTATTGCTTTTCTCTTGAAAGTGTGACATAGATGATAGTTCCTTTTGAATCCTGCTATGATATATTTGGGTAAAAACTGTTGTATAATTATGTAATAATTAACTTGTGTGCAGTATGTGATAATTAAAATAGGGCTGAATATCAATAAATGTATAGGTCACCATTATTGATGTCTTCTTTAAATACCGTGAGTGATTTTTTTTTTTTTTTTCACTTTAGCTTGGAAAGGACAGCTAAAATTTGAAGAAGGGCTAGTTTTTATTATATGTTTTTCTGGCACACTGTATTTGCCTGGGTTCAAATATCTACATGCCTCATAAATGGAGTCTCATTATACCCAAGGCTAGCTAAATGCCCGTCAAGGAATAAATGCATGCGTGTGAGTTGTTTTAATTAGCTAGGTGTGATTTAAAGGTTGCTGAAATCAAAAAAGCTTATTCATTTTTCATCAATAATCACTTACCTTAATATTTCATTAGAATCCACTGATTTGCAGCCCTCCTTCTGGGCCTGCCTTCATTATGACTGCAGACATAATTTAGCTTTCCCTCTTCTTCTTATTCCGTATTATGCTCTTTCATCTCGGAGTCACTGTTAAGATGTTTCCAACATTCACAGGGCTGCTAATTGGTCCAAGTTTTTCTTACCTTTTTTTTTTTTTTCTTTTTCATTAACTGTACTTAAAGCTAAGGATTCTAGGCTGGGGAACGCTCTATGTGCGTGTGCGTGTGTGTGTGTGTGAGCATGTGGGTGTGCGTGTGTGTGTGTTTTGGCAGTTTCTGTTCATCATTTGGATGGCCGACGATGTGTAGATTTTGTTTTCCACCCTCTGAGAGTGGAAGCTGGTATCTGTGTGAAAGGAAGTTAACAAAACAGTTGAGCACACTCTTAAACCGTGTCACCAGTCGGCAACGACAGTGTCGCATGTGTGGCACACTCAGCAGCTGAGATCACCACTTTATTTTCATAATACCCGTGTTTACTGGAAGGTGCAGTGGCTCTGGTCTTGGGACTACTGCCTGACTGTGAGCTCAGGTAAGCTAGCTGCTGCTGTCCCTATTGCCGACTCTGCTGCCACCTAGGGAGGGAAGCTGAGGACAGGCTGGGACCCACAGGATGGACACTTCCCAGAAAGAGACTTTCTTCCCTTTCCACGGTCCACTGGCTGTGTGAGCTATCAGATCGGAGGCAGAGTCAGCTGTGCTAGGAGGAGAGATGGGCTGGCGCTGTTTAGAATCCAAGGTTCCAGCCATTTCTTTTTAAACACGTAGGTATTTAGATCGTAGTTTTGTCAGGAATAATTAGAGTAAAATACAAAACACCCATGATAGACTTGTATTCTGACCAAGAATGAGAAAAAGGAAGATAAATAGACAAATATACAGGTATTTTCCATTTCTTCAGTACTAACTAGGAAGTGTTACTGGGCCTCTGTGATCATGCAAATCAATTTATATATAATGTTCCCTAGTTCTGCCAGTTTGAATGATGGGTGAAAATTGCTACATATTAAGAAATTTAAAAAAAAACTCATATATTTATGTGTCCAAAAGTATGAATGTATCAGTTGGATAGGAATTCTTGCTACTTTTTCAGTATTTCCCAGAAAACCTCATACTGGCCTCACTCACATTCTACACCTTTGTGTCAAAAACATTTCTAAAACTTAAAGAACCACCCATAGATATATAAATGTTGACTTATAGAGAATTGAAAGAATACCTGTGTATTATAGATATTATCTACCATAAAAAATTCTAAGTTCTTGTTTATCTAGAGCTACTCTTCCCATCTTGCTTACCTATGGGATGTTTATGGACAGTACTTTCCATAAAACACTTCATTGTCTAGTAGAGTTAACGTGACTGGCTCTGGGGGTACACAGTTGTGTTCGTGGTTTGAGTCTTTGCTGATGATAATCTTAGGGATTCTTGGAAGAAGTTTGAAGGTGGAATATAAAAGCCTCCTTATTGGACCTGTCCTTTCACATGATGGTCCCCCAAGCCTGACCAGCCTGCTTCTATTCTGTGCTCTCTGTGTGTGTATGTACATGAATGTGTGTACTTAGGACTTCGGAGCAATTTGGATTCAGATCCTGCCTCTAGCATGTGTGAAGGTGTTTGGCAGGTTCTGTGACCCCTGTGTACTTCCTTATAGCCATCTATACTTTCTATTTTTTTGGTCCCATTGTTAGACCATATGTCAGCCATGCCCTGATTTTTATATTTAGAAAATATGTTCTTTATAACCGTGCATCATGATCCAGGCTAAAAGTTAGTGGTGCTGAAAGAGAAATATAGATAGGATCTATGATGGTTACTCTCTTCCAGTCTTTTGGGAGAATAACAGACGGACTTAAATAACACAACTAGTTTATTGACCATGCTGTTTATTTTAATAGCTAGGCCAGAATGGTTTGATTGACTTTTTAAAAATCTGGTATGTTTTTTACCATATGGACAAGACCGTATCCAGAGTGCCAAGCTAATCGGCCTCCTTTTCTCTGCCAGTGAACCATGAAAGTTGTTAACAAAATGTTTTATCTTGAATTGATCCATTTTTCAAGCTCTTGGTTGTATAAATGCCCATCTTAAGGGACAAAGTGCAGATTATCTTTCATCAGTGATTGGAAATGTGTTGCATCAAAGAACTGTAGGCAAACAGCATGTGAAATGATCTAGAAAGGAATGTATACAGTGCACTTGGGTGCCTAAACATGCCACAGACTGCACTCAATTGATGAATTATAGAAACATAGTATAGGTTACTTTCTTCTGAATGTATTATAATACTTCAAGAGTGTAAAAAATGAAACCTTACTAATATTTAGCAGTAATTTAAAAAATAGTTAAGACTTGAGGGGGGAATATCTGCTTTGTGTTTTTTTGTTTTTTTAAGGACTCAGCATATGAATTCTTCTGAGTGAGAATAATACAGATTCCTGTCTGTTTCAGTGAAGTGGTGTAATTGTCTGGTCTTTTGATAAAATCAGTTATTTGAAGGCTGTATTCATTATTTTAATTGACAAAATAATTGTACATATTTGTGTGGTGCAGTGGACCTTTCGGTACAGGTGCAACGTGTAAGGTTCACATCTGACTGACCTATCTCTTACCTTGAATACTTATGATTATACATGATTAAGAACATTCTCAGTCTCACCAATTTTAAGTACTCATTCTAGCTCAAATACTTGTGCTTTCCGGGGCTTTCCTCTGTATGTTCATGCTCCCTCTGAATTCTGTCTTATTTCATTTTCTGTTGCTAATAATACAGTACCACAAACTGGGTACATTTTATTAAAAAAAGAGGACCTGCATGATAGCTCAGGGGATTAAGCACCCGGTTAGGCAAGCACAGAGACTGGGACTTGATCCCTGGCACTACCTGCCCCACCAGCCCTGCCCTCCAGTGCACTGAGCTGGCCACTGAGGCCAGCGTGGTGGTGCATGCCTGTAATCCCAGCGCTGGGGAGGCTGAAGACAGGAGGATCACTATGAGTCCCGAGCTGTGTGGTGAGACCCTGTACCAAATACATTTAAAAAAAGAAAAAAAAAAAAAAAGTTTACTTTGGCTCATAGTTCTGGAGACCTAAGGCTGAAGGATACCGTCTGATGATGACCTTCTTGCGAGAAGAATCCCAGTATGGAATATCATATGGTAAAAGGCAGACTGTATGTGTGTGTACATGCATATGTGTTTTCTGGTATTTCTGCCTCTTCTTAGAAAGCTACCAGGATATAATAACCTTATCTAATCCTAATCACCTCCTAAACACCAATCTCTAAACACCATTGTCAGATTGAATTTCTGCCCTGTTAATAATTCACAGTAAGGGCTAAACTCCAGTTTTGGACTGGCCTAACATACTGATGCCATAGCATGCTCTTTAGCATATACAGTGTGTGTGAAGTATAGTTTTTAAAAGTTTTTTCATTAATTTGCTTTACCATTGATCCCTCCTGCCCACCCTTCTTTTTTTTGTGAAGCTAGAGATGAACTACAGGGCTACATGCATGCTGAACATGCACTCTACCACTCTATCCCTCACTATATTTTCTGAATCATTTATCTATCAGCTGACTTTTCTTCGGGTTGTATTTTTGTCAGTAAGTCTAATAATTTTTGGTTGAATGACAGACTTTGTGAATTTTCTGTTCTCAGGGCTAACTTTTTATTATGTGATTTGATTGTTGACTCTTTCCTGGCCCACAGTTAGGTTACCTACTGATTCTTTCTTATCTTTAGCTTGTTTTCATCTCTTTTAGGCTGGCTTTCGAGATTTCATTCTGAGGCCGGCAGTAGCCCCACTCTCAGGGTGAGACCATTCGTGCCAGAACCCCCAGTGTGCTCAGTCCGTGCCCTCAGCAAGCCTCCCTTCCGTCGGGCTCTGTCAGCGTGCCCCAGCTGTTCGTCAGGTGCTGCCTACTAATGATTGTTTCCACAGTAGTCAGGCTTGTCTGAACTTGTGCGGTTTTCCCCTTACACCAAGTTAGTTTTCAAGGGCTGAAGAAGATGTGTATAGCTCTCTGGAGCTCGTTCTCTGTGTAGCTGCCTCCTCTCAGGCTATCTTGACTGCAAAATCCCAGCCAGCTTAGCATCCTCCCCCAGCTCAGAGCCCACCCCCATGCCTGCAGTGCTGGCCTTTCTTTCCTTTCCCTGTGTGTGGAAGCTGCTGCCAGGCAGAAAGTGTAGGAGCTGGGAGAGCTCGCCTCACTTGTTTCCCTCTCTGGTCCCATGTGTTTTGGTCCCTAAATTTTGGAAATAGTTATTTCCTATAGTTTTTCTGGTTTTCCAGTTACCTGTAGCACAAATTTAATTTTGAATCACCTTGTTCTGTCATTGCCAAAAGTAGAAATTCCTTAAATTATATTTCCATGGTTTTGCTACTGAAGTCTTTTATCTTCTCATTTCATTCGTATTTGTAAAGCCTATACCACTGGTTTAAATCCCCCTCTATTTAAAACAAGGCTTTTGTCAAGTGACCAGATGGCCAAACCTGCTTACCACCTTGAAAATGGCTCCACATCTGACTTACAGGGTCTGCTTCTTCCATGATCTCTTATGCTCTCTCAGCGTCTTTATTGCTGACTCCCACCATTGGGGGCTGCGGTTCTTTTTGTCCCCTACCCTTGTAGTTCTTGACTATTTAGGCTGTTGTCTAGCCTTTTTCCTGTCACGTCTTAAACCATCACTTACACTGGACTCATTTCCTAAGTCATTGTGGCGGAGTTGGCCTGGCTCCTGGCTCATCATTCTGGGTACCCTGCCAGTGTCACAGTTACAGTGGGAAGAAATCTGGTGTGTTCTTTATTAGCGAGGCCATGGGTGCTGTGGTGTCTCTTCCCTGTGTTCTCACCAGTGTCCTTCCTGCTTTCTGTGCCCTTCTTTCTCCTCCTCGTCCTCTTCCTCCTCCTTCTCTCCTGGCCCTCATTCCTACTCATGAGGTCAAATGGATTCTTTTCTATGCAGCCTTTCTCGCCCATTCCTCATCTATTTGATTTTTCCTGATTCAAGGCTGCAGCATCATTGCTGGTATAAGTTATCAGCACCTACATTTCTACACCTGTCTTATCCACCTGTGATTCATCTGACATGGTCCTGCCAACAGTACCTCTCTCACAACCATTGTAGGTGTCTTTACTCTCAACTGCTAAAACAAACAAACAAACAACCTAGTTACAGAATCAAATCCAAACTCTTTAAGTGGCATTCTTACTCTATAGTGAAGCACTGTAGTGTTAGTCCTCTGTCTTTGTCCTCATCAAAGCTATTCGTTCCAGGAAATGTTCAACATTTCCCCCCGCCCTCACATGTGCCCTCTTGATATGGAGTGCCCCGCTGTAGACCTCTAGACCTCTTTATGCCTGTTGTTACATCCCAGATGTTATCCAAAAGTGATCTCCTCTGCCAACATAATACCTTAGGTTGGATCCTCTCCCTTGGATCCAAAGCAGTTTTTGCGATTCTGAAGACTTCAATGTCTATACAGGATAGTTAGAAAATATATTTCCTCCCCTCTGCATGATTTAGATTTCCTTACACACTTGTCTGGACATTGTTGGGAGTATTGGGATAAAAGCACTCAGGCATTCCCTGAGAGCTGTGTTTAGGACTTGTGCTGCTGGAATGTGGTCTTCTGCTCAGAAATCACTCCTTAGCTGGGCAGGTCTCGCCAGAGAGATAAGGGAGCTATCTTGGAGAGACAAAGATGAAGACCAGGCCTGTGTCACACTCTCCAACGCCTTTGCACATTTTTGGAGCACTTAAAGATGCATGTGGATGATGAATAAGTGAAAAACAGAGAAAATGATTTAATGGCTTGGTTTATTTATTTAAAAAGATCTCTTTGCATAGCATATGACTTCAACATGTAAAGATCACTCAATTAAAATAAGTCATAATGAACTTTTCAGTAACATCAATAACAGATCATTTTACAGATCCACTATTTTACTTGCTGCTTCCTAGGATTTCTTCCACCAAAATAGCCATCATGCAGAATTCTATGAAGTTGTGTGTCCATTTTGTTGTGATGCTGGTGGCTATTTTTATAAATTTCTCAAACCATTGACCATGATGTATGGCTCTCCTGATACTGCTGTTTTCAATAGGTATCAAAAGGAAACAAAGGGTGCAGGTTATTTTGGGAGCCTTGGCGTGTTCTCTCTGTTGTCTGTGGTTTTTTCCTGCGTGGATATTCAGGCAGTATTGGGCCTTATGTGTAAGAAGATACTTTTTTGCTGATTTCCTTTAAATGTTTCCTGAGTAAGAAACATACTATCCCTTAATCAGCTTCTTTTGAGATGTCTGTTTATACTAGATGCAGTCCTATTCCAATTAGTTTCAAATTCTAAGCAAAAGGACGGGTAATTAAACATTGTCTGAAGGAGCACTCTGTTACTGTACTGTGTTATTGAAGTTGAGGTACACTAGGAACAAACATTGAGCCTATTAGCATTTCTGTCAGTCTATTGGTAGTAAGCAGTCAACCACATGCATGGGCTAGCATACTGACACGAGGAGTTCCTTGTCTGTCGAACTTGAACACTGGGAATTTGGGAAGCTCAGCATCTCTCTTCTCCCACTTATAAAATGACATAACTGTACACAGATGAATCACTGAAATCACTGTCTGGTAAGGCTGTCATGTTGGATAAATGAGATACATAAATAAAACATTTAGCATTGTAACTGCTTGCAGTTTTAAAAATATATTTAATTGTAATGCAGATTAAAAATATCTCATAATAATATATTATGTTTATAATAAAATCCTTCTAGTAAGTCAATCCAAAATTCAGTGGGCAACAGTTATTTGAAAAACAGTTCATTTTTTAACACATCATAAAATTTTGGATGATTTCTCAGAGTTATTTTATTTTTTGGTACCGGGGATAAAGTGTAGGGCATTGTGCATGCCGGGCAAGTATTCTACCACTGAGTTATACTCTCAACTCTTTGTACCCTACTTCCTCTCACTGAGTTTATTTTTATTAGTGTAAACTGCAGTCCAAACTATGGAGTGAACAGAGTGAGTTCATCTGTGAATGTGACACGTGGGACAATACACTTAGTAAGTGTGGCACACAGAGTCTGACAGACCTGTGTCTGTCAGTATTATGTTATGAACACGGTATCAACCAGTGAGATTGTTTCAAACCCAGACTGCCCGTAGATGAACCACTCCCACATTAATTGGTGATAGAATTCACTTCATAATGTGTGTGATCTGTTGCAGTGGTAAATAAATTATTTTTAGATTTCCAATGTAAAGTTACTTTCTCACTAGATAATTATAATTGGCTCTGTGTGTAACACAAATTTTAAATATTTTATGTTATTAGTAACACCAGCATAGCATGAGAACTAACAAGATAGAAATGCAAATGGATTTCCCTATTTCTCAAGTTGTAGGTGCAAACAGAGGATTGGTTCTGTAAATTATTTTTAATGTGCACACACTTTAGCAGGATCTTGAAAGTGGTGGGCACGGCTTGGTTTCCAACATCAAGGGGTAGCGATAGTTTGACCGGTATACTGCTCCTCTTTTTGCTGATGAAATACTGGCTTTCGTTAAATGTTATGTTGCTAGAAGTTTATTTGGAGTCATGGGTTTCTACTATTTTAGAGTCAGAAAGGACCTGATTTAACATTCCCTGGACTTACAGAGGTGGGTGTGCTAAGGGGTGGTAGCTACTCCTGGTCCCAGATACGCTCCCGGCTCAGTGGCCTAAACTAACGTGCTGCCCTTGGCAAGTCACCAGACTTTTAGAAAAGCCTTTTCCCAAATTGATAAACGGGGATAATCATTCCTAGTTTGTCAGTAGCAAAGAAAGATGTAATGATCAAATACTGTAATGCATATATGTGAAAGCAAGCACAAAAGAAAAAAACAAGCTCTGCTGTGTGTTCAGGTTAGATTGCTCCTGTAGTTCACCCTGTACACTGGCTTTCCTGGGAGTTCTGAGTCTCTGCTGGGTAAATGAGCTAAGTCAGGTAGGTGAATGCCACCTGGTTGCCAGAATACACCTGGAAATTCATTATTTCCATTACAAATGTTATCTGCTTAAGGGGGCTACTTGTACTTACAAACAAGATTTTTAAAATATGCACTGTACAGATAGTTACAAGCAGATATGCCTGAGGGTGAAATTAAACAAACACATCTACTTGTACAGAAGCAGTGCGAGGTGAGCACCAAGCTGTCCATCCCTTCCCCTGAAGAGCCTGGTAGGCCTGTGCTGGCCTGAGACACCAGAGCCCAGTGGCCCCATCCTCTCTGTTCCTGAATCCACATCCTCTTGCTGGTCTCCTTTAGCCCCAGACTGGGTCTGTGATTCTTTTGTGGTTTGTTACAAATTCTTGTTAAACATCTTGCTGTGCCTTCTTTACAGACTTCACGGGTTAACCTTGTTTCCCCCTTCCTTCATCCATTGCTATGGTGCCTCCTACTTCCTGCTCAGCTCCTTCATGCTGAGTTACTGAGCTGCCCTCCCTCTGACACCCTGTGTGCTGAGGACCTTGTGCCCCACCTCTGCTGAGGCCTGCCCCCTTGGATCTCTCTTGCTTAGGCTCCCTGGGTTACTCCAGCCAGGTACCCTGGATCCCCCATGCTCTAAGCCAGTGCCTTTCCCTCACCCTTCGTTGGCTGGAGACCCTAGCGAGGCTCCTCCTGGCTTCCTGCCATCATCTAGCCGGCTCCAAGTTGCCTGCCTCCTTGGAGTGTTCCTCTCTGAGGGCCTCTTGCTGTCCCTCCCGTGTGCTTCTCTGCAGATGTCATTCTGTAATTCCTCACCCCAGATGGCCTTGTTCATTGATGTGTTAATTCCAGTCCTCCCCTCCTGAGTATAAGTCTCAGAGCAGAAACCCCATCTGTCCAGGTAAAACCCACAAATAGGTACAACAGAAGTTCTTCAAATCCCAGGATTCGCGCAGGCTGTGGCCTCAGTAAGCTCTGGTCATTGTACCGTTCCTCCTGGTTGTTGTTTTGAACCCAGCCTGAAGGGGGCACTGTTTACCTCCCCTTCCAAAACCCTGCAGAGGACTTGTCTCCCAGGTGGAGTCTGCCACCAAGGAGGATCCACGAGGAGCAGCACACAACTCTTCACGTGGTGCTTCCTGTGTCTTCTTTCAAAAGCACGTCCTGTCACAGCACCCAGAATTCCCACCTTGCCTCAAGACTGTCTCAAAGGCTGGGAGATTTGCCGTGAACTATCTTTTGTTTTTGCTATTTGTATATTATAAAAAGTTCTTCTTTGTGAATATGTAAAGGGGACCTTGTAGAAACTTTGATCTCCAAATTAACATACATTAACAATGTAATTTTTAAATCAAATATTAAAAGTATGTCTTAACGGTGTCACCAGGAAACTAGGTCTTGACAGACACTGGGTATGAAGCTGGCACTCACTCCATGCCCTTCTGTCTTGGAGGAGAGTGTCCAGACAAGACAGGTAGGAAGGCGGGCCATTGGGCAGAAGTATGGCACAGCTTATTGCAATGCAGATACAGATGATTACACCTCAGGCCGGCAGTAGGCTGTGCCCTGGGGCCTTTGCACTGAGTGCAAGTCCAGGTGATTCTTTACTTACTGCTGGGGTTCAGTGGTTATCACTGTTTGTCCACATTTTTCTTAGAGGGAACTTTGGAATTGTAAGAAGTCTTCCTCGGTATTCTCAGATGGTCAGTGTTCCTTCAGGGGCCTTAATCATATCAGAAATTTGCAAAGAAATTTATGGAAAGAAAAAGTTTAAATCTGTCTTGGTCCCTTTTCTTGTTGATGAGACAAAATACCTGATACCTAAAGATAAAAGAAGAAATGTTTATGATAGCTCACAGCTTGTAGAGGGTTCAGTCCATAGTTAGCAGGCTCTAAGGCAGGATAGCACATGGAAGAAGGCAGCAGGGAAGCAAGCCTCACTTTCCCTTTTGTTCCAGCCAGCTGCAAGTCTTTGGATAGTGCCACCCGCAACCACAGTGGGCTTCCCATTATCCACACCTCAGAATTATGCTTATGCCAATCACTGAACTAGTTTCGTTCCACACATCCTAGTCTCAGTATCACATGGGCCTAGATCCAGCTGGCTCCAAAAAGCCCCATGTGTGAGCACACAAGGCTTTGGGGTGGACATCTAAATATAAGCCACAACATAAGCTAAATCAGGTCTGAGCCCCAGGTGGGAGGGTCTTCAAAGAATGCTTCCCTTGTGCAGCCAAATGCTCTACCACTGAGCTATATCCCCTCTCAATGCTTCCCTTTTGGGTATCATCATTGTAGGCCATGGCACCAAGGCAGGCTGCAGTCCTCGTTGTAGACATAGAGGCTCTGTGTCCTTTGGGATCTGAGACCTAAGAAATGATGGTGATGTATTTAGGCTGAGAACAGTATGTTCTTAATTAAAAATGATAGCTGGCAAAGTATGCCATTTTGGTCCTCCTTTGTCCTTTAATCCTACTAACATCTTAACTATCTACCTAGCCATAGAAAAGTAATCTTTTACATTTTTGTGCAGTATTTTTAAAACACAAAAAAGGAAATGATTATCCAACCACAAAACAATAATTACAGTTTGAGGTATATTCTTAGACAAAGATACATAGATATTTGCATATCCATATTTATTCTAAAGCAAAAAAAAAATAGACGCAGGGCTGGCCAGATAGCTCAGTGGACTAAAGCACCTGCTTAGGCAGAGTACAGCAGCCAGGGTTCAATCCCCAGCATGCCATGCTTGGCCTGTCCTTAGGATGCACTCAGACGGTGATAGAGACTGGGTGTGATGGTATACCGCACCTGTAATCCCAGTGCTTGGGAGGCTGAAAGCAGGAGGTTCACTATGAGTCCGATCTAGTAGTCTCTCGTAGTCTAGTAGTAGACCCTGTAGACCCTGCACTAAATACAAAAAAAAAAAAAAAAAAAAAAATCAGTGCTTAGTATCATGGCCTTTTACATCACATGTTGCCAGTGTCTATCCATAATACTCAGGATTCTCTTGTATGTCATTTTAAGGGTTGATCTCAGTCAGGTTTCCTAACCTCTTAAGTTTCACTTGGCTCATCTATAAAAGAAACAGTAATACCACCTACATAGTCTTAAGGAAGTGAATGGGGTGATACCACAAAGCAGGCTGAGCAGTGCCTGTGCAGGAGATGTGCCCAGGAACTGGTGAGTGCTGTTTATTTTTTTTATTCTTTTTGCAGAACTGGGGATTGACTCAGGCCATTGTGCTTGCCAGGGAAGCGCTTATTCCACTGAGCCATCTCCCCAGCCCTTGGGTGCTATTGACTAAATGTAATAAGTAATAATTGACTATGGTTGATACCTGTGATCTACCCTAATTGCATCAAATTCAACTATTATCATTTTTATATCCTCCATAGAATTTTTAAATTATAAAATTGTAACTCTTTTCACTTCTACATAATATGATTTAAAGATGTGGGAATTTTTTAATGTATTTGGTACAGGGTCTCACTATGCAGCTCAGACTCATAGTGATCCTCCTGTTTTCAGCCTTCCCAGCACTGGGATTACAGGCATGCTCTACCAGATTCGGACTCAGTGGCCAGCTCAGTGCACCTGAGGGCAGGGCTAGCATGACATGTGGTGCTGGGGATAGAACCCCAGTCCCTGTGCTTGCCTAAGCAGGTGCTTAGTCTGCTGAGCTATTTCGTTGGCCCTTGGGGTAGGGATACTTTGATCTAAGGTAAACCCCAACTAACAGAGTTCTTCTCAGGAGTTTCCATGTGCAGGTCGCAAGTCCCATCTCATGTCCCTCAGCTGTGCCCCCTTTCTCCTTTCCTGCTCCTTTGCACTGGTCCTCTGGTGACAGGCAGGCCCTGTGTTAGTGCTGTGGAGTGCTGGTTTCCAGGAGGTTCCTGGCCCCTGTCTCGTGAGCCTTTTGCCCATGGCCCGCACAGCACTCGAGGTCTGCCCCTGCATGGGAGCTGGCTGGCAGGGTTGGGTATCAGACCTGAGCTGTCCTGCAGCAGTGTTGAGAATGCTCCTAACCTTACATAGGATGCTGTTTGATTTTGTTATTTTGACTCTTCCAGTCACTATCACCGTGAAAAACAACACATTTAGAAATGCTGAGCTGTTTCTCAGGGTTTTTGCTGTTGTTGTTTTCTAAGCATGTATCTCAATTTGTAATGAAGGCCTTTCCCCTTTTAACATATGTCAAAGGAAAATTTCTATTCTGAAGTTTTGTATCCTAAAAGGTCTCCGCATTTATGCATCGTTGTCAGTGTGGTTTTATTATGAGCTAGAAACAAAATGCTACCGAGACTTTAATCAAGTGGACAAAGTGTATGATTATATTTTTCTATTTCAGGAACTGCTCAAAGTGTCTTTTCTGGGAGATGGAGTAGTTAGAAGAATCAGCTTCAGAGTGACCAACCCCCTGTTCTTGACAGCTGTTCTTGGAGGAAATTTTACAGTGCCCACTATTATATAGCTTTTAACAAAACATTTTGAATTATTTTAAAACTTATTTTCTTTTAAAATGCCACATTACTCTCCTTTCCTGTATCTCTTTCTTGGTCTTGAGTAGTTGCTGGCTACAAACTTCATTGTCCTGTACCCATGTGTGTGGGAGGGGTTTGGAGGCAGCATTTGCTGGCCTTGACCTTTGTGTTCTTTAAGTGGATCAGGTTATTGAGAAATGGGAACACAAAACCTCAGCCATTCCTGCATTAATGTATGAAAGAAACTGACCAAATTAAAAAACCAGGAGGGCCTTGTTGAGCTTGAATGTGTTAGGCTATGAAATGCACCCTGGGTTTTGAGGAAAAAGTGCACACATTTATAGCTTTAATTACTCATTTGGGATTTTACAGTCTGTTGCCAAAGCCAGTTATCATCAGCTTTGATTAGAAATCAGGAAAGACAGCTGCTGAAATACAGACTGAAAAGAATTGTATTGGATTAGAGAGGCATTCTTTTGAATCTGAAAGAGAGGGAAAGCATCTTTGGGAAACATCTGAATATGCATTTGTTTTAATAATTCAATGGCTGGAGGTATAGTACAGTACATTGTAAATTGGAGTGGTTTTTATTATTAAATTAAGTGCCTTTGTTCAGCTCATCTAGATGTGCCTGATGGCTGCCGCCTCCTTTTTCCTCATTTAGCTCCTTTTGATGCAGTGTTGCATCCTTATTTGTGGGTTGAAATGTGTCAGTATTCATAAACTAAATTCATGAACCATCCTTTCAATCATTTGGGCTGATGAAACTCCACTTACCAGTGTGAAGCCAAGCCAGGAGAGGCATATAAAATAATGTATTCAGATGCAAAGTTTAAAAGGACGGCATTCTTTATTCCTAGTCCTATATGCACAGAGAAGTACTACTTTGAATGGTATTATTTTCACAATGTCATGGGAATTATAATATATATCAGAATAACTCTTGAGTGAATCAGAATTTCAGAGTTAAATTCACTTGTATGTTTTGTAGTTTGTGGAGTTAAAATATATCTCAGCACTTTTTAATTTTGCCTGTCTGGAAGCTGTTGGAGGTATTGCTTGGAGACTTACACATGGCTGGTTCTTTCCATCTTTAGTTAAACAGAAGCATTTCTATAAAAGCTTATCATGTTTGCACATACATTCATATATGTTCATAGAAGTTTACCTGTTCCCTAAAGAAGTGTATAAATATTAAGAATAGTTGTATGGATATTTATATTTGCAGAAGAGTAAATATTTATGCAAAATTACTAAGAAAAATCATGAAGCACTCTGTCTCTGTGTGTGCTAGCTTCAAAGCTGAAGCTGAGAATTTTCACCCAATTATTTAACTCTAGGCAATGTGAAGCTTAAACAAAACAAAGATAACATTCTGTACCAACACAATAGATCAAAACAGCATCCTTTGTCCTCACTTTGGACCATCTGTTTAAAAGAAACTAAAAGCCCTCCGGAAGCAAGCCCCTAATCCATGGTGATGAGTTCAGAGACACATGCGCATTCGCACCACCCAGTGCTGAGTGCTATAGTGGGTTTTGTCTTAGTTGTGGGAGGCTAGATGGCTTGACCTGAGCATCTGCCAGTTACAGATTCTAGGGAATGAAAAGACTTTTTTTTTCCAGAGGGTTTCATTCCATACTATTTTAATATTAACTTTCATAAATATTGGGAACAATATGTTCCAAAGGCGATGGTATTCTTAATCTCCAAATGCCTTTAATCCTTACCCCTTCCTTCTGCATACTTGATGGAAGGAATCAGGGACACGCCCCAGGAACTGTATACGTCTTGGAAGCCACTCAGACCTACTAGAGACTAGAGTTGATTGGTAGTAAGAGGTTGTGAAGGTTGTTAGCCCCACATTATTTCTTAATGAATCCCGCTTCAACTTTTGAAAAATTTACAAATTAATAGATAAAGAGATTTGGACATCTGTTAGCATTTTCAGCCCTGGAGCACCAGCAATGCTCTTGGTCTGTTTCCTATCTGTGGATTAGGTTACAAGGTCACCAATTTTCACATAGCACCTAACAGGACAAACAGCAGCAGAAGAAGGTTGCTGATTTCCTTAAAGTGAAAGAATATTTATCATAATTAAAGGTTTTAGTTAATTATTGTGTTTAAGAAAAAGGCTACTACCTTTTTATTGCATTTGACATAGTTAAATAAATTATTCATTCCTTTATCTTAATTGTGAGAAGAACTTGGTAAGAGTAATACTAAAATGCTCCTAAGCAGGAAACTGAAATGGAGTTGGGTAGGCTGTAAAAGTAAGTTTCAGTGTCTGTGGGCCGAAATAAATGGTGTCTGTGATGGTTAGTTTTCCCTTACTGTAACAAATACCGGAGTAATCATTTGATAGAAAAGAGGTTCATCCTGACTCTTGGTTCTGGCAATTTCAGTCCATGATTGGTTGGTCTCATTGTTTTTGGCAGTGTGCCAACACAGGGAGGCAAACCACCATGGCAGGGCACACATGGTGGGGCAACGACACTCCTCATGGCAAGGACGTGAGAAAGGGGAGAGCAAAGGGCTGGGGTCCCACTCTCCTCTCTTTACGAGCTCTGACAGCCTTGCAGTTCACCACCTCTTGACCGTACCGAACCAGGAACCAAACTTCTAACACTTGGGCCTTTGAGCTTCTCTCCAAATCCCGATTATAGCAATCTCTCTAGCTAGAGCTGTGGTTCTCTTTGATCAGTGGGGTATTACTGGGCAGTAGGCTGCATAGACTAGAATTTAGTCTTCAAATTTCTAGTATGTGCTCCCTTCTCCTACTGTGGCCTTATAGTCCTTAGCTATAGATTATTCAGATGATGACCTTGGCAGACCCCTAAATGGGACTTATGCTTCACAGATGGTTGGATTGGGTCAAATAACCTTCATGATCCTTTTGAACTCAGCTTCCAACATTTAGCAGTTACCAGCTATAGTAGGGATGAGAGTGTCTGAGAGGTTCCCTAAGGCTTTGGCTGTAGAAGCCTTCCTTGGTATCTTCTGAGTCTGTTGACACCTTTAAGAGTTTGTGAATGTTCTGATATGAGTGGATACCTTTCTTTTTTCTTCCACTCCCACCTTTCCCTTCTCCCTCCTCCTTTCCTCCTCTCCTTCCTCCTCTTCCTATTCCTCTTCTTCCTCTTTCTCCTTTATTAGTGCTATGATCCAAACCAAGGACCTCAGACATCCTAAGCATGCTCTGTACTCTGACTGAGCTACATCTGCAGCACCATAGTTGAATACTTTTAGAGGGAAATACTGTGTTTGGAGGCATTCCATTAGAAACTGCACTAAGCTGGATGTTTTTAGACTCTTTTAGAACAAATCAAAATCATTTAACACTATGGAAAATATAAAAGACAGGCAAAAGCAATTACTGCAACCTTCCCTCTTGTAAAACACGCAGCATGTAGTAATGTTCAGACCAATATGACCACAGGTGATCCCATTTGTCAGCACTCTGAAGACCTGAGTCCATGCCCCTCACACTCACTCAGACATGTTGTTTATGTCAATCATTAGAACCTAGTAACTAAAGGGAAGTGGTAGTGAATGTGGCCCTTTAAGGACATGTGGAAGAGCTGGGAAGAATAGGAAACAAATTACCAATCAACAAAACCAGTAATGCGATCACAAAAATATCAGTGAGGAGAGACCCTGGTGAGGGTCAACAGTAAAACAAAGAAAGCTGTGCAGAGAGCCAGAGTGATCTGCTCCGAGGGAGCCCAGCATCTCCCTGCCCCACTGAGGTCTTTACCAGTGCTTGTAACAGCAATGAGCTGACTGCAGATTTCCTATTGGCTTCTTATTTTACCTCACAGAAGCTTTTTGATTTTTAGTCAAATTTGTATTAAATTTCAACTAAGAATGAAAGGAATTTTTAGCATTCTATAACTTGGCCATCTTACCCTTTAGAAGAAAAAGAATGAAGAAGAAAATTATAGCAAAACTTAATAAATTTACATTAAATGGGAAAAGACCTAATTAAATTAGTGATCTGAATTACAGAATCTTACAAAAAATTAAAGCTAATCTAATTATGTTCAGATTCATGGAATACCTTAGAGAAATTACCTTGTTGAATAAGCAGGAAAAATTTACAAACAACATAGAGGTTGGTAAATATAGCAGTGTTTCCCAAGAACCCAGTATGGAGTAGCCTTTTTAAGTGTTTTCTCCCTGAATTATAGGTATGCTATCCATTTGCCTTAGAATCTTTATAAGAAGCAGAAGAACTGTTTATGATTGTTCAGATTATTTGTGGTGAGAATGGTATGTCCTTGAGACTTACGTTTCTCAGGGCTAGTGTATAGCTCAGTGGCATTGTATATGCCTAACATACATGAAGCTCTAGGTGGGGGGTGAGGGGAGAAGAGAAGGGTGAGGAAGGAAGAGGGAGGGAGGAAGAAAGGGAGGATTAGTTACTTGTGAAAATATTAAAGAAATGATAGTCACTGAGTAGTGTTAGTATTGAATGAACACTACCATATATATATAGTAGTGGACAAGACAGCACCACACCTGATGTGAACAAATGTACATTGAGGTACATAATGATGGATTCAACAAATTCCTTGCCTTTTATAGTGTGGGACAGGAGAGTAACTACAAAGTAAAATAAGTGAATGAACATTTCCTTAGAACGATAAAGGCATAATCAGGGTGCTGAGATACTTTAGGAGAAAAGAGATTTCCTTGTGAAATGACATTTGGGCTGAGTCCTGAAGGATGCAAACAAAGCAACCATAACAAGAAAAGGGAGGAAGAACCACCAAGTAAGAGAGCTACATGAACTTAGGGAAAGTCAGGGAAGAGTTTAGCATCTTCCAAAGACAAGAGGACGGTGTGGCTACAGGGTACTTAGTCATGCAAGATGAAATCAGACAGGTCTGTGGAAGTAAAATCTACCTAGGCAAAACTGGCGAGAAGTAGCTAATGTCACTCTACAAGGTGCCACAGCAAAGCATAAAACAGTCCTTATGATTGTCAGCATAATCTCATTCATAATTCTAAAGCATCCCAGTGGCTACTGTGTGAAAAATAGATTTCAAAGTCTATAAACAAACCCCACTCAAGGTATTTTCACACGAGTAAGATTTCACATAGAGACTAGATTATGGAAGTCTTGTAGAAGAAGATAATGCTGACATAACTAGAAATCTCAGAAAAGGGTGGAGTTTCAGCCATATTGAATTTGGGATGTCAAGCAAACATTTAGCACTGTATGTTTGGCAGAGGAGTTGTTTAGGCTGGGGGTATCAACCTGAAAATCATCAATGTTCAATAGTAATTAAAAGCATGATCTATGGGCAGAATGAAAAGAGAAGGATCTGTCCTAACTTTGGACCTCTAGCACGGGGACATCAGCCAGGAGTTAGAGAGAGTCAAAGAAAATGAAATGAGAGAGGCCAGATAGCACAAGAGGAATCAGGAGAGCAAAGTATTCAGAAAGTAAGGCAGGAAGAAAGTAGTTGTAACATGGTCAGAAGATATTTGGCAACATGCCTGAAAGGGTAGAAACTTAAAGTTTACAGTAGGCAAGGACATACCATTCTGACAAAGCCCAAAGGAACATAAAGATTACATAGTTTCCTCACTCAGGGCCCAACTCAGAGCCACACCAAAGGAAGACAGGTGGGCAGGGTAGAAAAACTTGACATGAATATATGTGAATTCTAATAAGGTTCCTAGCATTCCCAGTATACCTGCTACTGTGATTTCTAAAGGGCCATATGTTGAACTCTTAGTTGCTAGCCTGTGGCACTGTTGAGAAGTGGTGGGACCCTGAGGAGCTGGGGCCCAGTGGGAGGAAATTGGGTCATTGGGAGTTGACTTTGAAAGAGACACTGGGGCCCTGGCACCTTTTTGTCTTGCTGTTTTCTGGGTTCAGTGGGAAGGTCATCCTGCTGTGTGCTCCTGTTATGTGATGCTGGGCCTCCAAGAAACAACCCATGCTGTTTCCCATGGGCTGAACACCCTGAAGCTATGAGCTAAAATAATAAACATATCATCCTTAGAATTTGATCATCTGAGCTATCTCTATCTCGGCCCAGTGATGGAAAGCTTTCTGAGATCCCTGCCGTTAATCCCATCTACTCTTCTGTGTTGCTTTGTCTCTCCAGTGGGTGCTTGTGCTGCACAGTACCCATCACAGAACAACTTCCAGGTGCATCGTACTCCAGTTACAGCACCTTAGTAAGTGAAGAAAAGATCCATTCATGCATCTGAAAATTACCCAGCTTGCAAAATCTCAGAGGATGAGGTATTAGGACTTCATTTCTTTTCCACCCTGATTAATGGTGTGCCTTTCCTAGGTGCCAAAATGGAACCTATGTGACAGTATTTACCAGGTTCCTTGAACTTTATAGTCTGTCTGCTCTCTGATGTGAAAGGATGGAAGAATTTCTATAACCTTTCAAGCATTCCTGTCTGTCATGTCCAGGGCAAGTCATTTTGACTGAAGAGGTAGGGTTAGAAAATTGCAAGTGATTGGAGTCCTTGGAAGTCTTTATCAGTCATGCAATATCTCGTGTGGACCAAAGCATAATTCAGATATTGCTATTGTATCACTAGAAGGCATGTTCCCTCCTAAGAGTGTCTCAGCAGCAGTAACATCTGTCTCTACTTGTGGGCCAGGATTTGAGAAGAGACTGCTAAAGAATCTGTTAATATTTGGATCTTTATTAGAGTTCAATAAAATGCCTAACTTGGAACTGAGCCTTTGGGCCATTATCTGTTTGTATCTTGGTTTGCTTTGGTATCATAATTAGAGAGATAAGGGCAGAAATCCTATTTCTTGGTCAAAGTACTATTTTAATAGCAAGACAAAACAAGTATTGTTTCACTTTTCTTATCAACAGACCACACTGCTGTTCACTGAGGTTGTATTGACTAAGTATGCTCTCTTGGGCCAAAATGTCAAATATATCCCTAATGAGTCCAGTGACATCACTAAGCGTGCGTGTGCTCCTTGCCAATGGTCTGCATTGTTGGAGCAGATCACATTAGCTGTGTTCTGCACACAGATGCCAAGGTCAGGGCATTAACAAGCAAGAGGGCTTCAGATAAAAGATGACTCTCAGCAAAGTCTGTCCAGGTCGGAACAATGGGTGGCTGTTTGGGGCGGGGGCGGAGACTTCCCCGAGGGGGCCTTTGCGTGGGCCCAGCTTTCTGGGCCTCTCTGCCCTGTGGAAGCTGGACATCGCTGACAGGTCTGAAAGATGATCATGTTTAAGTCACAACTGCCATTGTGAATGTTGAATTTTGGAATATGCCACAGACAGCCCTGACATTCTAAAGTTGATTGAAATTTTATGACCTTCTAAAGCAACTCATATTTCCAGCCACTGTGACTTCTAGAAATCATATATTTCAGGAGCCAAAAGTTGACTCTTCATAGCAGAGAGTGTGCAAACAAGTTCTTTGTTGTCTTTTAAGTTTACAATGTAAAAGCGTGTGTCAAGTAAAAGAATTGTGTGAAAATTTTCATCATGTAATAATATTTGTCCTATGAGTGCAAAATGTATGATGTCATTCATTCAAGAACTTTGGGGTGGCATATGTATAAAAGAAATGTCTAACCCTAAATTGAGAAACTGGCGGAGTGTTGCAGCTAGGATGAGCCTCCCCTTTAGGATGCAGCTAGAATCACCTCACATGGAGACAACATTGGAGAGTATTGTTTGTTTGTCTGTTTGTGCAAAACAAGGGCTTGGAGCCAGGGCCTGGTGCATACCAGACAGGTGCTCCATCACTGAGCCATTCCCTCAGCCTATCTTCATTTTTTAAATTGTGGCTTTACAATTTTCCCTCTACTCTCTAAACATGTTGTTTTAGAGAGTAAAGTAAAACGAGCCTTGCTTTCCAGGTGGCTGGTTTGCATTGAGAAGCGAAAGGCTGGACATCCTCAGAATTATACTGGTCTACAAAAATATCACTTGGGAAAGGTTGACCAATTCAGGGCTCCTTTCTTGTTTCTCCAGGAGAGTGGTGAGGCACCAAGATGCCTTATTTCTTTTTTCCTAACTATATCAATTTTTTTTTACTACTACTTTTTGATAAATACTTAGCTTTTCCAACTTGAATTTAGAAAGAAACTATATTCATGTAGCAGTTTGGGATGAGGACAGAAGAGGACAATGAACAGACAGGCAGCACTTGTGGTCTCAGCTGGCCCTGTGGTTTGGACTGTGGGCTGCTCTGTCTCTCTCTATTCAGGAAATTGACATGCTGAGGCTTTCCTGGTTTCTGTGGCCAGGTTGGTTTATGTTCTAGTTGTTGTATGTATTTACTTACTGGTTATAGTCTTTGATTTGTGGTTGCTCAGTGTATTTAATAGAGCCAAAAGTCCAAATTATTTCCTGAGCTCAGGGTCTACCCAGAGCTGGGCATGGCAGAGTTATTCATACTCTACACTAATGTAGCTAGGTTTTTCCATCTCACCTCATATTTGACCAAGTGCATGAATATAAGCTAAAGCTAAGGGATGTCTAAGCTGTTCAGGTGCAAGTAGGAATTAATTTGAGAACTACATGACAAGCAAGTGCTAGTGGGTAAGTAGGTACTATATAAACTTTTATGCAATCAAAGGTATTAAAATGGGAAAATTGATTGCATGAAATGAAGGAAATGTTTCCTTATTGCATCCACCCTTCATTCCTTCTTTCCTTTGGTCATTTGTTCACTCATTGCTCAACAGCAAAAATATCAGCAAAAGTTGATAAAGTGTGTTGAAAGTGTAGGAAATAGGGAGCAGAACATAGTTTATGACCTAAAAGTTTTAAAATACTTGATCACACTGTTCCCTGCCTCATGAAGACTTGCAAGGCGATGTGTGAGTCCGAGCAAGAGACTACCACTATGGAGGTGGATGTGGGCTTTTGAATTTCAGGTTAAAAGGAAGTTTTTAGCCATGGTAGGAAGAGCAAGGATCAACTTTCCCCGGGGAGACAGGCATCTGGTGCAGGAACAGTCACATATGTGGGTGCTGAGAAAGTGGGCTTGGCAGAGTCACTGAAGCAGTCACTGGCTTGGAGCATGAGAAAAGAAACACAGAAGACCCCATTGCCAGAGGTGTCCAGGAAAATGTTTCAAAAGCGGCACTAATAATCCTGCCAGTCAACCTCTCAGGAGAAGCAGACCAGGAGGTGAAGTCAGGTGACTGTAGAAATAAGAGACAGAATTCAGGGAGCTCCAGCCTACCACAGACATGCCTGGGCAACAGAAGCGAAGGTGGAAGTTTCCTTCATAGGGGGATTTTCATTAGCGTGTGTCCAGAGCATGGTGTTCATCCCTTATTCATTCATTTAGGCAGTTTTATCAAGCACCAGTCTATTTAACTACCTTGCTGCCTAAAGATCTATATCTCCCTGTTTTCATCCTAGCCCAGGCTACTTACCAGACTTACTGGAGCATACATGCCACTGTTTTTCAAGTTTAAGTTTTCATGGTATGTGTATATGTACTACATGTTCTTTACCCACTCATTTGTTGATTGGTAGATAGGCTGCTTTAGGGACTTAGCTAGCTTGTGGCACTGTAAACATGGGGATGCATGGTGGACTGTAATAGGACTTCTGCTCTCACAGGAAGATATCCCGAAGAGGTATAACTGGGCCAGATGGAATCTCTGACTTGAGTTTTTTTGAGGGATCTCCATACTGATTTCCAAAGTGGTTGTACTAGTTTACATTCCCAACAGTGTAACTTTGCCAGTATTCACTATTTTTTGAGTTCTGATAATAGAACTTGTTACAGGAGTAAGGTATACAGACCAAAACACGTCGCTGTTTCAGTGTACATGTTAATGAATTTTAGTAAATTAGATTATTCAACTAGTGGCACAACTTCAGGTGCTAATTAATAGTCAGGACATTCCCCTCATCCTCAGAAGATTGTGGGTTACTTTTTGGCAGGCAGTCCCTGTTCTTACCCAACCTCCTTCAAGTATGCAGATTTACCTTTTGTGGACATGGATGATATTTTGCAATCTGAACTCTTAAACTCACTGCTATTTTTGTGATTTATCTGTATTTTCATATTTATAGATGGATCCTTCCAACTACTCTTCATAGTAGTCCATTGTGGAACACACTGTGTTTTATTCACTCATGCAATGGTAGATGGATAATTGGATTTTTCTACTTTGGGACCATTATGAATAATACTGTGTTGAATTGGTTCATGCAAGTTCTTGTGTAGAAACATGTTTCATTTTGCAGGACTAGATTGCTGGGTAAATGTATATTTGACTCTTTAAGAAAGTTTAAGAAACACTCTGGCCAGGCTCTTTTGCAGAGTAGGAGGATTACTTTACATTCCTGCTAGGAGTATGTGACAGGTCACATATGTTCACATTCTTGTCAGTGCTAATTCTTTTCTTTTTTCTTTCTTTCTTTTTTGATTATAGGTGTCGTATAGAAGTGAAGTGGTATCTCATATTTTAATTTTTATTTCACTAATGACTAGTGAGCTTGTAATGTCCTTGATTGCCATTTGTACTGCTTTTTTTTGTAAACTCTTCAGGTCTTCTGCTTCTGTTTTATAAGGCTACCATCATCTCATTTCTGAATTTTCAGAGTTCTTGTATGTCCTAGATAGGAGTCCTTTAGGAGGCATGTGATGTCCCAGTATTCTCCCAGTCTATGCCTTGCTAATCTTCTAAATGATTCCTTTTGATATGTAAAAGTTCATAATTTTGATGAATCAAGTTTTCCAGTCTTTCTTTTTCTTCATCACTTTTAGTGTCTTATCTTAGATTTTTTTCTTAACCTGTTGCAGTGAGAATTTCTTTCTCACCTTTTTTCTGAAAGTTTCACAGTATGAGCTTTTATATATAAGCCCACAGTAGATTTTGAGATCATTTTTTGTGTATATTGTGTGAGGTAAGGAGGTAAAGTTGTTTGTGTGCATGTGGGCATCTTAACCAATAATTAAATCAAAATAGACAAGACTGCCTGACAAAAGTCATATATTCTTCAGAACCTGGCTTGGATCTTTAAACATCTGAGATGCTCTGTGGTCTTTTTCATGTCCTTTCTGTTCCACTGTGAGAGAACTTCTCTATTTCTTTGTATATTTATCTGTCATGCAGCATAAAATCCTATGGGATTCGTAGTGAAACATATATGTCTATATCTCTTATTAGAATATGTGCTTATTCATCCTGTATTTTTAGTGGCTGCAGTATAATAGAATCTAAAATATTTTTGGTTGAATTTGACTAAGTATCAAATCTAGTGGGACTCAAAAGATCTCCATATCTCTCTTTTCTTTTTCTTCCTTTTTCAGTAGTAAAAATACACTAGTGTTTGAAGCAACAACAACAATGAAAGTTGTCCCAGGAATCAGCTTGTACAGGAGAAGAAATAAATCATTCCAGCTGACAGTACCCAGATTTCTGGAGGACTGCTTTGTAGCTTTTTAAGATAGGCATATAAAAAGGGACAGTGATTGGATGGTACTTGAACAGGGTGATGGATAGCCGCCCCAGGCCTAATGAAAAAGCATATCTAAGAAAACCTGGAAACCCTCAGACGTTGGCAGACGTGCAACCTGTTCCGACTCTGTTATTTATCCCCAGTCATTCAGTGCTCTGCTCTGCTGCGTGTCTACCTGACCTCAACTGATCACCGAGCTGTGCCCTTTTCCATCTTCCTGCTCTGTACACTTCTCATGGGGGCATTTGGGACACGTTTTTCAAGCCCACAGCTGTGACAACAATCCATGCCTTGGGGATTTATTTTATATTTGCTGCTTTGAAGTTTGCTTGTCTCTCTTTATACTCAGGTACTCTGTGTTCTCCCTAGAGAATGGACTCTGTATTTTCTGTAGATGTGTATTGAGGCTTTGGGATGACTGAAGCTCAGTGTGGAAGATATGTGCATATTCTGTCATCCGCAACCCCTCCTCCCCCACCTTGACACCTGGCCCATTCCCCCAGGGGAGAGTTTCAATACGTTTAAAACATTGATGAAAGAAGAAGAAATATTGCCCTAATTCCCCTAGGTAGCTGTGGAAAATCTTGTGAGATTTTCCCAAATCCAGCTGTGAAATAATCTTTCTATATTGTCAACTTAAGCAGGATTCAGTGAGCAATGTATTTGGTTATTGATGTTCTTAACTATGTCTTATGAAAAGCTCTAAAGTCAATCTCCTAGTGTGTGTTGCTCTGAGCCAGAAATACAAGGGTACGGTGGTGGCGGGATTTGGCCTCAGCTCTTAGAGCGAGACCTCCTCCCCTGCACCTCCAGCAGAGCCACACAGGAGTTTGGGCCACGTCAGACTGTAGGGATCCAGCATACATACCCTCTAGTTTAAGAATAAGCTTGCTAATATCTACCATACATCACCTTTCATGTTTTTTTTTAAAACACACACTTTTGAAAAAAGTAGTAAGCTGAGATTTTGAACTATGAAGACCTGGTTGCAGTCTTGAGCCTGCCACTGACTGGCTGTGTGTCCTTGTGTGTGTTATGCAGCATCTCTGACACTATGTTCTGTGCTCTGAGAATAATATTTCACACCTAACTCTGAGAGATTACAAAGGTTAACCAAGAAATATGTAGAGGTTCTAGAGCATTGCTTGGTGCCTTAGTAGGTGGCTGACATTATAACTGTGTGTTTCTGTGAGGATTTGTTAGGCTCCTGTATTTCCCCATCTACTTTGTATAGTGGGCCTTGCTCTGATCTTTTTTTAAATCATGTTATAGATACAGTTCACTTTGTCTCCCATCCCACTGTCCTATCCCCAGAAAGAGGTCAGCACCCAGCTGAAAATGGTCTATTTCTCTTTATTTTTAAAAGCTCATCCAGTAACAAATTAGCATTGAGTCGTTAGTATCTAATATTCAGATTTCCCTAACCAGTGTCACTGGTTTCTGAGCAATGATCAATATGCGTTTCATTTGGCAGCAACACCTTTTCTGGTGCAGAACACTTTTTCTTCCATCCATTGCCCTTTTTGTTTCTATAGTGTCATTTTGTAAAGCTTCAGCCACTGGTCCTACATAGTGGCCTGCAGTCCTGATCTGCTGCTGTTTCCCTGCCCTGGGAGCAGAGCCCTGATGGGGAACACCCGGCCCAGGGACCCAGTGCTCTTCTTGTGTCCTTCTCTGCTCTCTGACTTCCCAGGTACTACTGTGTTGCTCGACTGCAGGACTTAAAATGTGCACAACCAGAGATAGTAAGACATTACAACCAGGTCATTTGTGTAGAGGTCATACTGAGCTTAGAGCATATGATAGACCAGGAGTGCTGTGCTGAGAAGAGAGGGCAGAGCCATAGGGTTCTGCAGGGGCTGAGGGTAGGGTGCCTCCTACCTGAGGCATTCAGAGGGAGCAGTACCTAAGAGTTCTGGCTCATTTTCCTTTCTTGGATTTACTGTGCTAAGACTTGGAGTACCAGCAGGGGCCAGGCAGCTCCACAGAGCAGCATCACGCTCAGCAGGGCTGCTGCAGCATAGCAGCTCCCTTGGGCCCCCCTGAAAGGCAGAAATTAGGTCAAGAGCTGGTCTAGACCTGGCAAGGCCTGTCCGGCCCCAGTGGATGTTTGCTGCTCCAGGACAGCCTTCAGATGGGTGAGAGCCATGCTGTCCCCTCACTGCCACCAGATGGATCTCTCCCTCTCTCGTGCATTAGCAGCTCAGTGATGCCAGGAGGCTGCTGCTGCTGCTGTTTCCCCATTTATTTCAAGGGCAGTAGGGCACATGCAGAGAGTGTCCCTGTATCCTGATAACGTCTTCCATCCCCAATACTGTCAGTCTCTAGTAGAAAGGGCTGCCTGCTACTAGCAAAAGAGGCACCAGTCCTGATCCTTCTTGAGAAGGCCTCAGTTTACCTAAGGTCCTGTCAGGGACAAAAACTTCCATCAGATAACTGGCTCAGTGCCAACTCCATGCTATTGAGGCTTAATGTAGAATGAAAATGCCAAGCCTTATTCAACAAGAAGCACAAAAAATGTGCCATTAAAGGTACCAAATATAAAACTAGTTGTGATGGCTTGTGTTTAGAGGTCCCCCTTAGCCACTTGCACTCACAGGTGGGCTTCTTCAGAGGTGGCTGGATCTAGAGCGTGAGACTGATGCATGGTCCAGTGCTTGGGTTCACAGTGCTAGAACCAAAGGTAAATGACTACTAAATAGGTCCACTGAGTGGTTTGGCACCACCCTAGTCCCAGTAGCCTAGACAGAGAGAAGACAAGGGACATAGAAAAGCTGCTGTGAGCCCTTTTGCTTGCTTGGCTACCTTCTGTCCCCCGCCCCCCCAACTATTCTCCTCTGTCACACTTTGCCATCTCTGCCTTGGAGCCCACTGTGGACCGAAACCTCTACAAACCACAAACCAGAGATACCTTTCCTTCCTTAACTTTGGGTGCTGTGTATTTTGTCTCAGCAATAAGAAAAGTAACTATGGGGAACTACCCACTCGGGCCCCCCTCCTGTCTCTCTCTCTTCGACAGGAGCTTTCTTTCCCTCAATAAATCTATTCTGCTCATAAAAAAAAAAAAAAAGTAACTAAGACCCTGGCCTATTATTCTGTCCTCTTTTTTCAACCTATCATAATGTATTTACGTAGCTATTGTGTCACTCTGCAAAAATAAACATTAAAATTTTATAGTACTAGCATGCATTTTATTCTTCATGTTTACATAGTGTTGTGCCAGATTTGTTCCTTTTTTGTGGTGAAAATCATCTAATGAAAATCCGTCATCTTCACCCTCTTTAAGTGTCTAGTTCAGTAGTGTTAGGTATGTGCATGTTGTTGGGACGTAGGCCAGTGCCAGCTTTAGAAGTAAATGTTAGAGTGTTTAGCTCATGTGCAGATACACTGAGCTCCCATTGCATGTATTTCAGGGCTCACGTGCATCTTTTGCCTTTCATGGGGATGGGGCCACCCTGTGTAAAACTAACTCAGCCCATTTTGTTCTCATTTCTCATCATGTGCACATTGTATCCACACTGTCTGTGCTTGCCTTGCTAATAAAGAAGGACTGAAGGGAAAGGAGCTACCTACAGGGGACTCTAGTTTTCTTTCCTTCTCTGCTACCTTCATAGCAGAGTGGTTGGCTAGTTCAAGGATGTGCAGCACATTTGTTAAGAAAGAAAGAATCTGCTGAGGCTCCGTGGTCATTCATGTTCCTCAAGGTCCCACTGTCTTCTTTCTGCACTCAGAGCAAGTTCTGATTACCAAGAGTAGATTTCAAGGATTCTTCCCCAGCATAAAATGTGGTCAGCATAGGAGGTGATGCACATGCTCAGTGGCTCAACTTTGTCATCCCACAAGGCAAACACATGTCAGAAGGTCTTTCTACATGCCCTAGATATACATATTCTTTATTTGTCACTGAAAAAACAAATTCAATTCTGATTTGATCCACTTTGGCTGGAAAGAGTGGCTCCTGGACTGTCAGCACCTCCACTGAGCTGCCTCAAATGCTGGGTCCCCCGCTGTCCCTTGCTGTGGTGTCAAGGATGCACGCTTCACTCATACACGTCCAAAGATAAAGGAGTAAGCGTGTCGGGGCAGAACCATGCATGAGCTGGTCCCCCTCATGGAAGGTCTTCTCCATGCCACTATAGGAAGGGGGCACAGTAGGCCCAGGGCTGCCTTAAGGACCCTTAAGTCAGACCCGAAGGAGTTGCCCTGTCTGTCTCTCAGTCTATACGGCTACACCTTGATATAGGGTGGTAGTCTGAGAAGTGGGGTTGGACAGCAGTTATTAATCAAAATATATTTAACAAATTCAGACTGTCTTATGGATCAGAGAACCATCACTTTATAGAATACATGAAGAATGAGTCACCCAATGTGTGTTTCATTGGAACAGCTATGTGCCAGTCTCATCACCACTCTGACCTATGGAGATATCATCAGTCTGCCTCAGAGCTGAGCACGCTGAGCTCCCCATGAGATAGGAGAGTTAGTCCTCACTGCACTCTAGAGCCCCTATTCTGATTTCAGAGCTTGTTAATTACTCTCGAATCTCAGGGCTGAAAGTAAGCTCCGTTCTCTGCTGAGAGTCCCCAGCCATCCTTTGAAACAGTTCTGATGTACGCATACCCCTCTAGGTAGGACACATCCTGGATGCAAGAAATCTGGTATCTCCCCGAGTGGAGAAAAGTGTTCATTATTTGAAGGTTACAAATGGATTTGAAGAGTAAGACTGTGCTTTATGCCTCAGAATTATACTTTTTACCACACATTGTTTTCAAAACCTACCTGAAGCTCAGATATATATATATACAGGGTGTCACTTCTCGTAGTCCCTGTTGTTGCTCTGTGGTTGAACATTTTAATCAGCTGTTTTTGTGTTTTAGATTTTTCATTTGATTTACAACTTGTAGGAGTACAGTTGCAGTGAGTAATCAGGAAGAATGCCATAAAGAGGACAAAGGGAAGGTGAAACACAGCGTTAATAATTTAGTTTCAATAACCTTAAAAGGTTTACTGTTCACTTTTAACCTTGTATCCCAAAAAGCAAGCTGCTGCCGTGAATCATAAAAATGTTTCTTTTAATTTGCAAGTCATTTATCTGAGCAGCCCACAGCCACTCTGCAGGCACAAAGGCGGGGAGGGAGTGACAGCTGCTGCTCAGTTCTGTTCTGGCCATTGGAGGTCGCTTTGCCTTTGATTAGAGAGATCTTAAGGTTGGCATGGCAGAGGCTTGCTTTCAAACTTTATAGATCACGATAGTGCCAAATTATTAATTTAATAACATTTTAGTTAGTACTGAGCAAATCAAAAGAGACTCACGCTGGCACAGAGGCATGAAAGAAGCTCGAAGTGATTTTGATGGGGACAAATTGACTATGAGACTCAGAGGTGATATTTAAAACCTCATGTCAAAACTAGGGGGCAGGCTGGGGTCACGCTTGGTGAAGAACTTTAAAACACCTGCAAACTTGAATTGTAACATCTCAGGAGGCCTGCTAAATTAACGGGGAAAATTTTTTTTCACCCAGATCCCATTACCAGCCCGATTAAAACCATCCCTGTTGAACACTGTACTATGCCACTGCATAGGAAATCACCAGGTGCACAAAGGTACACTTCGCTTCCTAATTAGGGGAGGCCTGCTTCAGCAGAAATGAAGAGCCAGTTGCACAGTTCTTTGGGCTTTGCCTTGTCTTTAATTAAGGATGCTTACCATAATAAATGGAGCCTGTTTCCCACCCCCCCCCCTTGAATCTGTATTTCTTTTCCTTTGCTAATGGAGTTTGTTGGTTCTTTGTTCCTCAAGAAGTTTGTTCTGGATTTCCCCAGCCAGACCCCTTCCCCACGTTGGGTACACAGCCAAAAAGGAGCACCTTGTGCACTTGACCTTGAAGAAAAAGGAAGCTGAGGTTCCTGAGAAACCCAGGAGGAAGATTATCAGACTCTTTGATTTGGATCTGAATGTCTTACCTGCATAGAGCCAGCTGAATTCATCCCTAGTGGGTCCTAATATGTAATGGGAACGTGTAAAGTGGGCTGTTCTGCCTTTGCCAGGCCAGTGAGTGGTCGTACTGCTTTTGGCCCATTCCCCAAGTCCTGGCAGGACTTGAAATGTTTGCTCCATGCTGGCTGTGGTATGTATTCTGGAGAAGGCAGGCAGGGAACCAAGGCAGGCATTCTGAGCTTCCTGAAGCCTGTGGTCCAGTTTTACGTAGTCATGGACCTTCTGAACTTGTTACAAGGTCCTATAGCCAGGGCCTCGAGTAGCTACAATGGCACTTCTGAGAACAGGGCCATCTGAAATAGGACACTGGTTTGCTGCAAACTTGTCCGGCTTACATATGGACACTGGGATTCACATGGCCATGGCTTGGTGAGTTCATAATTCCTGAGAAGTCTCAGGAATCAGAATCAGAGTCTTGGCCATGCCATCCCTGTGCTGTGTCCTGGAGCACATTGTTCAGCCTTGGGGCCTGTCACTTCCCTGTCACATTCACTCTGACAGGTATATGTACCTGACACACGTATGGTGGCATTACTTTCCACCATTTCTGTTGTCTGATTCCATCTTGTGTTTTCAATACTCCATGAATAGAGGATCTCCACACTCACTTCATGGAGTGACATACTAATGTACTCTAGAGCTGTATAAGTCAGGTTGTGATGGGCTATATTGAATATGACCATTTCATTGTTATGTTTCTGTCACTGATATATCTGGTATCTTACTTTGGCATTATTATAAGTGCTTACTATGAATAGACAAATTTTGTCACTGCTATTCCTTGTTTTTGAAAAGTGAGAATAAACGTGAGCTTCTGCTAAATATTAAATAATGAAATTTAGGCACCTGCGAATTAAAATCTTTATGATGAGTGTTTAATTAGTGAGCTACAGAATTCTTCTACCAAAGGATTGACTCAAGTGGTAACACAAACTGTAGGATGAGCCCTGTGTTAGCTTTCTTCTATGACCAAGTACCGGGGGAGAGCAACTTAAATCTTCCTGGGCTCATGGTTAAAGAGTACTCAGTACACAGTTGACTGGCTCCACGGCTGTAGGCCTGTGGCAGGGCAGACAGCATCACAGCTGATGGGCATGACAGAGGGAAAGCTGCCCACACATGGGGGGCAGGAAACAATGAGAAGAGCCAGAGTGGATGGTGCCAGGGGCAAGACGTGGATCCCTGACTTAGGCCCATGTACACCTTTTAACTAGGCTTCACCTCCCATTTCCATGCCTTCCCAACAAAGCTTTCAGATTATTGTTTCGATGAGTAGATGTTTCCCCTGATACTTTTATAGTCCTGTTTTAATTTACCCATTCAACAAACAGTGGTGAGCACCTGTGTCTGGTGCCATGTGCCAGCCTCTACTAAGAATGGAAAGATAAATAAGTCATGTTTGTTCCATAGAATTTTCCACTATAATAGTGACTTCCTTGATTACAGATGTCTAGTGGGTGGTACAGTCAGTTGTGTGCCCTCTCCTTTCTTCTCTTGATTCTCCTTGAGGTGCTGCTTCAGGGGCAGGGCCAAGCAGGAAACATCTGTGTGTTGTAGATGGTCCATGTGGCAGTGGACACAAATGTAGGCCCGTTTCCATTTCTCCAGGGCTGGTTCCTATCACCCAGCATTCAGTTACCACCCCACACCACACTCTACATTACTGTTTTCTGTTGCTGAAAGTGCTTAACAGTCTCTGGAGCAATGCCATTTATTTATGTACCTGTTTGCTCTTGTCCTGTACCCTTGTGATCTTAGTACCCAGGATACAGCCTGGCCTATAATGTGAATTCAGCAAATATGAGCTAGAGGAATTTCCCATGACTCAAAATTCACAAGTGTTTTTCCCTGGAGCACACTAACATGTGATGGAGTCCAACACCCTTCTTTTCCACCTCACAGGCCTGGCTATTACCAAATTGTTTCTCCTGTTTTTGCCTCATCCCAGGGCATATCAGTGGTACCAGCTCACTCCCCTCCCTACCTCTGGTGCAACCAGCTGCCTAAGGCATGCCACGGTACAGACCTGGCCCTGCATTTCTGTGTCTGTGAACAGGCTCACATCAACTGGGACACCATAGACAAGTCATTTTAAGGAAGACAGTGATAATGGACTGCCCTTTCTAAAGGCTTATAGGATTGTTGCAAAGTGTAGAAATGCAGTGTTTTTACAAGTTTAGAAAGTGATATGTGCCCTTCCTTTTTTGATAACTGAAGGACAACTTGCACCACTACTGAAGGCGCTATCAGGTATTTGACACTCACTATCTTCCAAGTGACAGCGTGCCAGGGCTCAGGCACAGTGAGTGGTGACGGTGATGTGTAAGGCAAGGTGAAGATCTGGGGCCCATCTTAGCCCTTCCTTGCCAGCCTACCAGTTCCTACCTCCACGCTGTTCTGAGGAGAAAGAGCAAGGCAATGATGGAGGCTTCAAGACCATTGAAGTCATTTGTTCGGTATATAGTTAGAGACAAGATAGATGTTTATTTTAAACGAAGTGTTCTTATTTGTCTGAAGAGTGCTATGGGATGAGGAGTGGGATGGAGTTTAAAGATGCCATTAGCCCAGGACATGTGGACCAAAGCTGTTTCTTCTAATGTGTAATTGACTGTCGTGTTAATCTCTACATCCGTAGTCAAGGAAGTCACCATTATAGTTTTCACATGTGAGGGAAGTCAGACACGCCTTGTTTAGGTTACTGCCATTTATAAAACATTGAAAGCAGCAGTTCTGCTGAACAAACAGTCAGAAGCCTGAAGGATAAGCATATCACTTAAACTTCTTAAAACTAAACTTTCCAAACCATTTCCTGCCAGAGGGACCCAACAGCAAAATTGCAAACTCTGCCCTGAGATGAGATAGGCTGAATTAGATTAAGCAGCTTACTGTTGACATGTCTATTGATCTGGGTTCCGTGCAGTTTCCTGTCTCTGCCAGCAGTCAGATGGTTGTATACAATAACACAGTGGCCTGGTTTATGTGAAATTGGGGACTCCAAGCATCAATTACTCCAGGAAGGCAGTGGCACTGGGAGATAAGGTTAAGCTCCTTGCAGTGTTTAAAACTGCTGAAATCCACACAGCACATTTGCTGTCTAGAATGTTGCTTATAAATTTGACAGTGTTCCATTTATAAAATTTCCAAAGAGATCATCCAGTGTTACTTTCTGTAGGTAGACAAATAGCATTGTGAATGCTTATTGTTACAGTAGTCTGTCTCACTCGCTCAGTTTCAGGGGTGGTTCTCGAGCATCTGCATGCAAATACTGACTTGGGTGATGGGTATCAAGCATGCTGTGCTGCCCCTGACCATCAGCTGTGCCCAAAGGGAGAAGGGCAGAGGGTACAGGAGATGAACATCGGCCAGCTGGTTGGATGTTTCATATTCTTTTTTTTTACTGGAATCCATCAAGTGCATTAAGTCAAGTATCTTTTTATATTTCTAATATTCTTTCACTGGTTTCATAGTGCCATTGTCCTTTAAAATACTGAATGCATCTTTAGTACGAAAATTGCAGCAAACACAAAAAAACAATAAAAAACATGAACATCACCATCAAATAATTATTTGGAATCTTTCAACACAAGTATTAGGTACTTTTTAACATACCTTCCCTCAATATGTACTCACCTCCACACCTACATATTTCTTTTCTAAACACTCATTTAATTTTAAATATAAGCTTTTTTATTCTCTTCCTCTTCCTCCTCCTGCTTCTCCTTATTATTATTACAGTTAAAAGAAGCACAGCTTCCTTAAAAGATTCTTAGCTGTTAAGTTGAGACATTTTAGAGAGGACAGAAGTCAACCCTACGTTTATATATTTGTGAAGAAGCAAACTGAAAGGCATTTTGCGTAACCCACTGCATTGGACCTTTCAGCATTCTTGATGGGTCCGCAATTTGGGTCTGTTCATGCAAGATTCTTAAGTTTCTTGTTTAAATTTTGCTTCCTTATTCCTGTGAGATGTTCGCAGAGCAAATTCCACACTCTCTGTTGAAACATATGTACTACAAATTGAATGAAAGATGGATTTTTTAAAAGTGACATTTCAGCTTCCCTGTCATGACATTTTATGTATTTTTCAATACACATTTATCTCAGAAATATCTCCCTTACTCTATTGTAAGTAGAAACAGAATTTCATATAAACCTTCAGAAATCCCTTAAACCCAGTCCTGACGGGAAGCATACCTGGAAATCTGATGAGTCTGGGCACACTGTACTAATTTAATTGTGGTTTCCAAGCTGACTTCTTGAGCTCGGTGGCATCCTCAGCAAGGCTTTGCAGGATTCACCACATTCTTTCCTATTTATACCGTTAGAGTGTGGTACAAAATAAAGGCATTTCGTGTGTGTAGCATTTGTTGGCATAGTTTTAGGGCTTATCTTTTAATGAGATTTTAATTGGTTTTATTGCACGATATATGGCAGGAGCCTGGAATGCCAATAGACGGGGAGGGCCTAATACGTAAAACGGGCCATTACAATTAACACCAACATGACATCCCTCCACAGACCCAGCTCGGTGAGCCTTGGCTGAGGCTGACCCTTAAGAGGAAACCAGACCTCTTCACTTCAGATTTTTCAGATGGCCTTGACTTTTCAAAAAAAATTCTTCCTGGATTCTTCCTTTGTTGAAAAATCCTGAATCTGTAATTCTAAATTATCTTCCAAATGTCACCTTTTCATGTTATGCTCATCCTTCAGAGCTGCTAAAGGTCCCTCCCCCTAGAGCACTCTCAGGCATCTGTCACTCAATGACTAAACCTCATATTAGCAACCAGATTCCATCCCCTCATCTGGTGGTGGCAACCACAAGCAAAAGCAACCCGGGAAGGGTGGTGGTGGTTCACATACTGGGTTTCTGTCCTGTGGGTCTGCAAAGAACCCTAAAGAACTGTGTGATCAGATTAACTTCCCACTGAGATGAAGGAGAGTTAGGGAATGCTTTGGTAAAACTGCATGTAGGGCCAGACTGATAGTGGGGCCACTTCACTTAGCTGCTTGAAACCACACACCTCTCTGCTCCCAACGAATGCACTGGAAGGAGCTCTAAATTTAGGCACTCTGCTTACTAAAAGAATCCACGTGCAAACATTAATATAAAAAGCTCCCTGTGGACAAAATAAAAATGTTAAAAACTGTGAAATGCAAAGCTCAGTAGTTCTTCATTGAGTGATAGTGGTAAAATGTGCCTTGAGTTGCCCAGGCGCTTCCTGTCCTAGAGCTAGCCTTGCAGGTCTTTGTTCCTCCTTTGTTCTGGTATTTATGGTACTATCTTATCTTTAGGACAGGATTTGATCCCTTTGAGGACCCCTCTCTTTTATCTTCTCATCCCCATGTAACCAAACCCCCGGCCATAGACTTCTAGGTAAACATTATTTCATCAGTGACTTCAATCAGGTTAGATCATAGGTTTTCCAGGCTTGAGAGGAACAGAAGACATGAGAATGGAATTCAGGTTGGTTTCGACTGATAAAGGCCATGAGAGGGTTCACTAAAGGCCCATAGTGGTGGTTGGAAGAACAAAGAGAAGCCAGTGAAGTTGTGGGCTGGCTTGAGGTGATTTGAGGAGGGGAATGGATAAGGAAGGAGCTGGCGGAAGATCTGGGCTGGGGGGCTGGAGGCAGTGCAGCTGGCGAGGAGAAAGTCATTTTCTGGATTCTCTAAAGAGCCTCCTTCCTGAGTGTAAATTTCCAGGACACTGAAGATTTACCAGTGGCCTTTCTTAGTGACCTTCTCTTCCCACCTACCAGCCATTGTTTCTTCCTCTGCCTGGCTTGGGAGGCAAGGCACAGCAGTGGTCTCATCCGCCTGGCACTGTGACCATTGTGTAGTTACACGCTGGGAGGTGTTCTGCTAAGGGAGGCCCTTTTCTGGTCATCTGTGCAGTCCTTGATGCCTGCAGACCATTTGTACTTCTGAGTGATTAAAACAAGTGGGGAGAGAGGGTAGGATCCACAAACATGGTGTTCACTTGAACTAGAAGATGCTGCCACCAGGGATCGGGGAGACAACTATGGAAGCTGGAAGCCTGCTGACAGCCACGAGATCCAGAAGAGTGGAGCAGTGTAACAAGACCTCTATACTGACCCAATTTACAGCTCCTCAAATTCAGACAGGACTTTATTAGATGTGTTTTTCTAAAAATATACTGGGGAGATTGGGAAGTGTAAAGAAATAAAGGAGAGTAGGAGAAATAATGAGTTGATTTTCCTTAGTGTGACTGATCTAAGAGCATCTTCTTTTTTTTTTTTTTTTTAAATGTATTTGGTACAGCGTCTCACTATGCAGCTTAGACTCATAGTGATCCTCCTGTTTTCAGCCTCCCCAGCGCTTGGGATGATAGGCAGGTGCCACCACACCTGGACTCAGTGGCAGGGGGCAGGATTGGTGTGGCATGTGTTGCTGGGGAACAGACCCCAGTCCCTGTGTTTGGCTAAGCAGGCACTTAATCTGTAGAGCTATCTTGCTGGCCTTCACATCATAAACTTAATAGTGATTTGAGCACATACTTAGATTAGGAAACACAAGAGTGGGAGAATGAGCAGAAATACACACTGGAGCAAAACACAGAACTAAAGGATATGGGGAACAGAAAAGAAAATCTAAGGCACTGTCAGGTTTTCTTTCTGGTAGTTGGAATTGAACCTGGGTCCTTGTGTGAGCTAAGCAAGCACTCTATAGCTGAGCTGAGCTCCTGTTCCAATTCCTAAGTAACATTTTACAGGAGGCACTCACAAGTGGCCTTCTCTACCAGTGGACAGAAGTGCAGTGTCTGCAAAGCGTTATGGAGATCAAGAACAGATGCTAGGTGCTGATGACCAGGGAGATGCTTGGTGACATGAAGGCCACTCTGCTTCATGTGTTAACTAGAATTTAGCTTCCTGCCCCTTTGTCTTCTGCCTGTCTCATGCTTTGCCTTTGTCCTCCTCTCCCCACATGTTTCTGAATGCACAGGCATTGCCCTGCACCATAACTGTGGTGTTAAAGGGGAAGTATGTACTTTGAAAAGGTGACTCAGGGGGGAAGGGTCTGCCTGGGCTTTGGGGTCACATGGGAAAGAATTGGCCTCTAGTCCTTCAGCTACTCCATGCCCTAAAGACTAGACATGTTTCCAGATACCATCATTGGTTGTGATTACAGTAGCCTCACAGAAAAGCAAGAATTGAGGGTCAAGGAAAGAGAAGGGACATTTGTCTATGCGTGCACTCTGCCAGCCAAAGGCCACAGGTATTTGTTCTCAGTTCTCAAGACAGTCCCTTCAAGTAGGAGTGCTTAAATGAAATAGCACACAAACACAGTGATTTGCCTTCCTCAGATTAAGCTTCTAAAAATGTAGCTTCGTTTCCTTTCCTTTTTGTTAATTACGTCTCTACTGCCAGGTAGAAAAGTAGCATTTTGTCACCTCCTGTATTCGAGGGCCACCTTGGAGTATGCTGTTAACCATGTGACCACCACGCTTGCTGCAGAGTCAACTCAGGAAGAACTTGTCTGCATTGCCAAATAGGCCACTGTGCTCTGAAACCCAGCCATCTTAGAACTCAGGTGACCAAGGTGCTTGAGGACCAGTACATTTCTTGAGATGCAGGCTGAGGTTGTGATGGCACTGGTGTGCTGACTGGCTCCCAAGTGAACAAAGGAATTGCAAAGTTTTAGTAATTAATAACCATCCTATCATTGGGGGAAAAGTAATCAATCATTTCCACTGGGCATTGCTGAGCATCCCACCCTGCCTGAAGTGTACCAAAGACGTTCCAGATCGTAGGGGCCACTGGACTACTGGGCGGGTCGGTGATGCCCTGCAAGAAAGGTTTCAAATGCACCAGTCCCTGCTGCACCTTGCCCAGCATACATGCACGGACAGCACAAGGCAGTTGTGGAAAAATGGCTATAACTTCATGTTGCCAAAGACACAGCCTTACTCACTAGGAGAAAGAAACAAAATAGCTATCTTTTTTTTTTTTTTTTTGGTGGAACCAGGGATTGAACTCAGGCCCTTGTGCTTGCCAGGGAAGCGCTTATTCCACTGAGCCATCTCCCCAGCCCCTAGGAAAAAGAAATGAAACCCAACACTACAAGTAGTCTCCCAAGTGTTCCCCTCTTCATCATAAACGTGTACATGCATACCACATGTGCATCACATGGGTGTGTGTGCACATTAATTATGAAAACAGAGGAGGTATGTAAGATATCTTCATGTGCTGTATACAGGGAAGACCTTAGTCCTTGCCATGTATTGAGCAAGTGTTACATGAGACAGTATTATGTACATGTTTGCATTTTGGTGTGAACTCTGAAGAATCTTAGTATGGTCTTGCTATATGGGGCTAACATTAGAAAAATGTGTGGAAAGGGCCAGCAAACAGCTCAGCAGATAAAGCGCCTGCAAGCTGGTGCAAGGGCAGGGGGTTGGATCCCTGGGCCTGTGGTGCCGGCCCCACTCCTGGGGCATGCTGAGATAGCAATTGAGACCGGGTATGTGGCATGTGCCTGTAATCCCAGCTCTTAGGAGGCTGTAAACAGGCAGATCACTAGGAGTCGGATCTAGTAGTGGAACCCTGAACACCCTGTAGACCCCTCCCTAAAAATAAAAAAGAGACAGAGAGAAAGAAAAATACACGGGACGTTTGCTGATGCTCATGCCCCCTAGGTAAGATTTTTTGGTAACCACACTTTTTATATGAATGATAATCACGCTGGGTACCTTTTTGGATTTCTGTTTGTAAATATCACTATTTCTATTTGTAACTATCACTACAACTTTATGATTAAATATAATATGTCAATGATAACCAATAACAGCTAACAGTTATTAAGTGCTGTCTTTTGTAAGAATTTGCATGCATTTTCTCATTTAGCTCTCATAGCATGCGAGTAGGTACTTCTTACATATATACAACACTTTTTCTTTTTTGTCTTTTTATTTATTATTTATTTTACGAAACCAGGGATTGAACTCAGACCCTTGCGCTTGCCAGGGAAGCACTTATTCCACTGAGCCATCTCCCCGCCCCCTCCCCCGTTTTTTTGTCTCTTTTTAGAGACAGGGTCTCACTGTGCGGCTCAGGCTGGCCTTGAGCTCACTTTATAGCACAGGCTGGTCTTGAATTCAGGATGATCTTCCTACCTCAGCCTCCTGAGTGCTAGGGTTACAGGCTTGCGCCCCCGCACTGACTCTCTCTGTCTGACTTTCTATACTCAGAATATGCAGGGAAGTGATTCAGCGGAGCCCCAATAGGTAGCGCATGGCAGAGGGAGGATTTAAACCCTTCTCTGCTCCCTCTCCCTGGGGCCTGAAGCCAAAGCCTCTGCACTAAGCTATAGCCCCTGCCTATTTAATTTCATTTCAATCGTCTTGCTGATTGCCCCTTATAGGCTTAGCCTTGCCGTCCTCTTCCCTCAGCCTCCTGGAGCGCTAGGATTCTAGACATGTGCCCCTGTGCCTGGCTGAACCCGTGTTGCTCTGGTTCCAGTTTGTTGCTACTGGTCAGGAAATCTGAGTTGAGGAATTCTTTTCCTTCTGTTCATTTCTGTGCCCTCACACACACACACATCAGTGCTGTGTCTGGCATCAGTGTTATCATTGGTTATCTCATGAAAGACAGAGACAGCTTTGATTCTCTGCAGCAGTTTCCTCACTAAGACCCCAGTCCTGGCACAGAGGATGTCTTCATGGAGGTTCCGCCTTCCATTCGACAGTGCTCGCTGGCGTGACATTAGAAGGAGTTAAATAATAATACAATCCTTTGGGTTCCTGATAACCAAATAATCCTCTGACTACTTAGTTACTTTTGATGAGAAAATGTTTCCTGTGAAATGCAGTTTATTTCTCATTAGAACAACTGGTGCATTCATATGTTGTTCATCTTTTGACCCAAGAAATGGAATTTAAAGGAATAAAGGATTCTTAGCTTACCAAAGTAGAAAAAAAAAAACCTGAAGTCATTTTTCCCCCTTCTAGCTAATTTAAAATGGCTGAATTTAAATTTTCTTTTTGTTCTGAGCTAAAATATTAAGAAAATTTAACTTGCATTAACAGGTCATTCTCAAATAATATTACTTTCCCCACTAGCCAAAATGGGTGTGTACTACAGATGTATATATTTATATATTCTTGCATATATATGAAACTAGTAATGCATGGTATATGTTATATATAAAGAACTTGAGATATTTCAAATCTGGGAGAAGTTATAATAAATACTTTTTATAGAGATTTCAAGCATTCACTTTTCTCTAAAGATGAACTGAGGGCTGGCCAAATAGCTCAGCGGATTAAATTTCCTGCAAGGAGGTGCAGGCAGGGGTTAGAGCCTTGGCTGGCCCCGCCCCCAGGGGACGTTGAGACATCAACTGAGGCTGGGTGTGGTAGTGTGCACTTGTAATCCCAGCTCTTGAGAGGCTGTAAATAGGCAGGCCAATCACTACAGGTCTGATCTGGTAATGAGACCCTGAACATCCTGTAGACCCTTCCCTAAAGTCCAAAAAAAAAAGAGAACTGCAGACATGCTTTATTATTTTCTCACAGACACCCAAACTGTGGCTGTCCAAAGCTGAAAGGACCTGGGAGACTGCTCCACACCTGCCAGGCACAGGGAGGCCTGGGTCCTACCAGCTCAAATGGGCCATTGGGAAGCCTCCCGGAGAGTTCTGGTGGCAGCACCACACAACCCCATCCAGGGGAGGACCAGGAGCCCCGGCTTCACGTGTGACACCTTCCCACTGCCTCCTGCTTCTCTTCCCTGGGCTGCCCTCTGTCTTTAACCCTGAGCAAAAGTGAGAATGAAGCAGTGGGCTACAGATGTGCCTCAACAGTGCAGTCCAGTGCCTCGGCAAGCAGTCATGTGAGAGCAACGTGTGGGGACCACCATTCCCCTGTGATGCCGGCAGGGATGTGATGGTGGGAGACAGAGAGGGGCGTGATGAGTAGGGGTGGGTGAGGAGTCGCTAGTGTGGCAGTTCTCATACTGAAGCACTGAAGGAATAGTCATGCAGAGCCCCTGCAATTTGGTTCTACCGCCCACGTTCTGGCCACCTGCAGGCAATCTTCACTTGTGCGTCATCCTTATTGTCAATTACTTTTCTTTGCTAAAATATTTCTTCCTTAATGAATGCTATTATTTGCACTTCAGAGGATGGCTCTTTATTCCTGATTTGACTTGTACCCATGACAGAAAGTGATTTTTTTATTTTAGAAGATACATAGGAGAAAAAAAGTTCATCCTGTGTTGGGAGCCATGTCTCAAAAATGCACTTCTGCTGACCTGTGGCTAAAAGTGGCTCATTTATTAGCAAAAGCACTTTTGATTGTTTTATACCATAGCAAATATGGAAGCTTTGAAGAACTGGGAAGGTGTGTTCTTTGGATGAAAATTCCAGGCAGACTTTGTCTGGTGAGAGCTCATTACTTTCTTCTCTCTTGCAAAACGTTAGATACCAGCCTCTTCAACATACACAAATTCTATTTGCTGAAAAAGGACAAGGGACACATTTTTTAAAAAAACACCTATTTTAAATTTTGTATTACATCAGTGTCCTTTGTGAAGGACACTTTTATTTCACCCTAAAAACTAGAAAAATTCCAATAATCTTTATTTTTAAAGTTCAGGGTGAGAGATTTGAAGTAAAACTGCTCTGATACATATCAGTTGACATCCCGTACCTCTTTGCTGGTGTACGTGTGGGAATCTGTGAAAGGGAGCAAGCCTCCAGGTGCTGCATGCTTGAGCCTTCGCTGACTCTGCCTTATTTGTGTAACTTGCTTTGTCTGGGTGAATGAAATGTGCTCCAAGGTGTCTGGGCCGGAGGTGACCCCTGGCCTCCATCTGAGGAGGGCACAGTCCTGTCCTCATCCCTGTGAGTGCCTCCAGCAGGAAACCTCCTCCACCATTTGAGGGTTTTTCTGTCCTCTTATTTACATTAAATTTGGTTGTAAAGATAGCTAACTTTCTATTCCCTGCAGTTAGTGTAAGCTATGCCTATTGAAAGACCTGATATTGTGCTCAGTTTTAAAATGATCAGGGCTGGCAAGATTAGCTTAATGGTCTAAAGTACCTGCTTAGCAAGCCTAGGCATGCACAGGGGACCACAGTTCAATCCCAAGTACCACATACCATATCAGATCTACCCTCAGGGTGGGCTGAGCCTGCAAGAAAATAAATTAATTAATTAATAAAATGATCTTGTCCCCAGCTACATACTTCCCCTCAAAAGTTACAGAACAAATCAGAATGGACAATAATCAGGAAGCTGAACCTTAGCTAACCATGAGCCCCTGTCTGTGAGAAAAGGGAAGTAGAAGTCAGGAGTAAATTGTTGGTGTGTGGTAGGTCTTGTTTCCTATCTGTGTAGTAGGCAGGGAGGTCTTGCACTGCAGGTATACAGGCTGACCTACTGCAGGCTCACAGGTCACAGAAGGGCTGAGAGCTAGGCACAGGGTGACAACCAGGTGCCCGTGGCTGAGGGAACCACATAACCCATGGTCCATCATTGATCTTTTGGGACAAGGAGACGATACTTTCATTGGACTACACTGGTGGAGGCTCTCCCAGAAGGAATCTGACCCACCTCAGGAATGGCACAAAGGGGGCTCACTCAGCAGGTGCCACACTTTGCTTACTTGCTGTCTGTGCTGGGCTGGCTGGAGCTCTGTCCTGATAGCCATGACATCTGAGACCTTTGGTCTGGTTCCACAGTGTGCTAACCCATGGGATGAAGAGCCAAGCGCCAGAGTCTCCAGAGCAGCTAGCCTGCTGCTCTATTTGTCCATCTGTGGGCTCCTGTTCCTCCTTGACCTCCACTGTCTCTGCTCCTCTAGGCCTGCCTTGCAGGACCAGTAAAATGATGAATGTGACCGAGCCAAGCTCTCTGTGTGCAGCAGGGCTTTTGGACATCTGTGCATCCCTGTCATGCACCAGCCATTGAGTAACTCCTCTCCGCCAGGCGCAGTCCCAGGAGACCATCCGCTGGATCCAGAGCACACGCCAAAAATACTGCTACCATCCTTGGATGTAGCCACCCACAAATAGGCCAGAGAGTGCCTGAGGTCTTGCCTTTATGAGACCCCAAATGACATCAGGCAGGTGGAGAGCTGCAGGGGCCATCACACTGCCATGAGCCCTCCACATGCCGCACTTCCTCCTCCCCCTTGAGCACCACGGCTCTGGCCTTGGCCAGGCACTAGGCCTTCTTCCTTTTCTGGGCCTCTCATTGGCTGTTTTGGGGTCCGGTATCCTTTAGAACCTCAGCCCCTCCGTTGCCTCTTCCTGTGATCCCCAAAGTCCTGCTGATGAAGGCTCGCTGCACTTCTGAAAACAGATACCACAAACAGAGTTAAGGAAGTATTTGTCTTAAGAAATAATTTAAAGAAAAATGCCACAGAGGGATTTGGATACAAATTTGTTTTGTAAAGCATTAAACCATTTTTCTTCATTATTCCTGGTCTGTGTCACATTTTAAGAAAATTTAGACCAGTGTAGGCATATTTTTTAACTGAGCTCAGATACCGATGTAGCAAGCTAAATATAGTCAGATTAGGCAAGTTCAACGAGCAGCTGCAGTTCCCGCTATTCACACCTCAAAATTCCTGTAACTCAGTATTGGCTGTCTCTTAGTCTTGAATACAAAATCAAAGACTTGTTCCATTGTTAAAGATACAGCACACCTACCTGATTTCACTAGAGCCCTGAGGCTACGGTGGATGAACTGTGCTTAGACTGCAAGGGCTTGGCTCGCAGTGTGGTGGTTTCCAGGGTTCTGATGATCGTCTCCAGACCCAAAATGCGCCTTACATTTGCTGTATTAAAGCATGCACAATTGTTTTACTTAATTATGGTTGACTGTCTAAAACTACCTTTCCCTTGAGTCATCAAAAGCTTTACTAGAGCTCTCTAATATGATTATAAAAATTAATAGGCTCGTAATTAGATAGAAGGGAAGCAAATCCAAAGTTTGCCAAATAAACGATCATTCTACTTATAAAGTTACACATCTCAGCAGAGGAGGCCGTAAAGTAGGTGGCACAAGCTCAGAGCTTCAGGCAGGCTGATGTGCACATCAAGAAAGGTAACTGGAAAATGAATTCAGAGCTCCTTGTAACTTTCATTGAAAAGGAAATATATTATTAAAATCTATACTATCTATCGTATGTTTAACTTTGCATATGTCTTCCATTTTCCTACTGAGATCTAGGCTTAGTCAACACATTTACTATTCCGGACCATTAATCCAGTGGTAGAATTGTGACTTAGGAACAACTGTAGAATCCAGTTGCTTTTGACCTTATAACATGAAGGAGCATGTCTGAGGTATCTCATCCTCTGAAGTAGAGGCAGCTCTAAAGCATTTCTTGCACGTGATGAAACATTTCACATTATCCCTGTCTTGTAACTTGAAGACAGTTTCTGCTGTGGTAGAGTCGGTGCCTCATACACAAATAGAGCTCAAGTGTGCAGATTCCAAGCAGATTTTTTTCTTTGACTGTAGTTTTAGAGCTGTTTACATTGGAATCCTTGTAGCTAGGTGCAGAGCATTGAGTTGGTAGGAGGTTTACCAACCCCAGAATAGTGCAACTCGTTTAACTTGTTTCTAGGGTTGGACCTTCTCTGTATGAGCTAGTAGCAATTAATTCATTTGCCTTCATTCTTAAGTCACTTGGTGTGTAGATTGGAGTGTTTTGCTTTTCTGTTGGCACAAGCAAATAGACACAGAGCTCTTATGTTGTACCTGCACTTCAACATGTTGGGAAAGGATCTCCGGAATTAAACCATCATGTTTTCTTGGCAAAAGCAGAGCGAGAAACTGGGGACAGACAGAGTGGGACTATAGCTGACTGTAAAGCTGGATGGAAGGGAGTGGCATGTTAGCATAAGCACAAGACAGCTGTGCCCACTTGGTCAGGTACAAATGCAGATGTTCATGGGTTGAAGCTCAAAATGCCATGTATTGTGTTTGCTTCTTAGCTACAGCCAGCTCTGGAAGGCCAATCTCACTAGGTGCATTTACTATTTTGTGTCCTGGATCTAAGCCATTTGTCTTTCACATATGTCATAGTAGAGGAGATAAATTCGTGCACTGTGCCCCAAATATTGCCAGGAAAATAATGTTTGAGGTATATACAATATGTAGACCTTCTCTTTCTTCTGTTATTCTTTTGGAGATAAACTTATAAAGAATAGATTCTACCAGGCAATTTGGTTATATAGATGCATATAACTAATGCCACAATATATAAAAACATGACTTGGAATAGAAGAAAGTTTGTTTTATGAATTGTTAAGTATTGTGAAGAAATAATTTTGGTTGCTCACTCTGCTTCTGGTTCTCTTGGTAATATGGTAACATATTACCGGGGTCATCTTGTCATTCAGTATTGTCTCCCTAGCACCCCAACACAGCGAGCAGGAGTACCTAGTGGCTGTGCAAGACAGAGTGATGCTTCTACACTTTGGCTTTTCAGTGTGGTGGAGGCTACGTATCTTAATACTGAGGATTACATAATCCTCTTGATAGGTGAGGATTCATTTGATATTTTAATGTACAGTAAAGTTGCTTTCTTGTTCAGATCTGTGAATTTAAACATGTACAACTGTGTACTACAGAAAGTCAATTTCATTGTATGTTAATTTGAAACTAAAAATTTGAATCACGTCTCTATAAAAGTGTTATTGTCAGCACTCTGAAAAGACGAACTTCTTTCTAAAGAACATCCCAGGTCTCATCATAGAGGTGACTTTTTATTTGTTTCTAATTTATAAGTGTATGTCTCCTTGGTTTTTGAATAATTTATTTAAAGAAACTCTTATTTATGTTGAGATAAGAACCTGCCTGTGTTATAAAATATTGTTTATAAATAATGAGCGAATACCTCTCTTTTGCAGGGAGGTTCTCACAGTGGCAATCAAAAGATTGTCAGGACCTCCTGAAAAGCAACCATTCACAGTAGCAGAAGAGAACAGCACTTATTGAGAGCAGCATGCAGACAGATCTGACTCACCTTGTGGTCCTTCCTCCAAAGTAGGTGAGACATTAAAGTCTCCTTTAGCCGCCCAGAACATGGACACAGAGAGGGACTGGAACCTAGTCCTGTCTTAGGTCCCTGCCTTTGGTCCCAGAGAACTGCCCTGTATTGATTCAAGGCATGCAGGTAATGTGGCCAGTGTGCCAGTCGTGTGCACCCATATAGGCACTTATGCACCAATACGGGGGCACAGACATGCACGGATGGGTACATACTTATAGACCTGTACATGTATGGTGCACACCTGCTTAGGGAACACATGCATATGCCTTTACAGGTCCTCACAGGGACCACAAATTCCACAGGGAGAAAAGGCAACAGTGGCCAGGACTTTCCAGGACTCTGCCAGGGAGTGTGTTGACGCCCAGGTGAGCTGGCTGAGGCTGAAGCCCAGAGGTTCCACTGGGCAGCACACACAGTGTTACCCATTACTGAAGTAAGATAGTCATATACAGGAAGTTTAAGATTTCCTTTCTCTGTAGTAGCATAACAGATGTTGGGTGCTGGCCCTCTCAGGGTCTTACTCTTCCTGCTTCTTGTTAGCTGGGTGGCATTAGACCAGTCTTCTGGAACAGAATCATCATCTCCCTATCTCATGAGTGTGCTTCCCTGATTAACAGATAATCAGTATAAAAGCTATTTAGCAATGATCGGTTATCGCAGTGGTCGTTATTTGTAACCCACATGATCACAGCTTTCAAAATCACTTACAGAAAAGCCACCTCATTTGATTGTATCTCATTTGCCAATCTCATTTGTAGAGGTCTGGATGATTTACTTGGCTCAGTCAAAGTTAGTCTAGCAACAGTGACTGAAAGTCCTTTGACCATTTCTTTGACTATGTGGTATTGTGCTTTTTATCAGGCTGGGTGTTTGATACTCACACTTGAATAACCGTCTTTATTCCCAGGAGCCTCTTGAGGCTGGTCCTTGCCCCAGGTAGCTGTGGCTGGAAGTGTTGCCAGTGGCTGCAGGGCAGAGCAAAGTTCCCTAATCACCTGTGTGAAACCAGGGCCTGGTGGATTCTGGGTTGTGCCTGTGCTAACCAGCCCTGGGAGGTTTCAGTGCGGAACACTTATGACCTCTTGGACTCCCAGCAGTACTTCTGGGAAGATCCTCCGCCACTCCTAGTGCAGGATCCCTGGACTCCCCAGGCTCAGGATCAGCCTTCCTTTAAAAATCTCATCCATGGTGACTTCCAGCACCCGTTCCAAGGTGGTCAGCTAGTGTCATTGTCCTAAACACATGCAAGTTCTTGGGTCACATTGCTTTGACTGTTCCTCTATTTTTGCCTATTTCATGACACTTTTTAAAGAGCCTCATTGTTTCTGAAAATCTGCAAAAGGTCACCAAGGTGCATGAGTGGTTCAAAAACAAAATAACAGCCAGTAAAAATAAGTTGAATAATTTTAACTTTTAAATAATAGAAAGAATAGTGCTCATTAGAAAAAGTCTACACTGCAGAAGTCCATAAAGAAAGAAGAAAACTGATCCCATGAACCATTGATGTCCTTCCTGGCCCATAGTGCTCAGCCTACGGCATACCTGCTGCAGTGGGCTGTTTGTATCAGCGAAAGCTCTGAAAGGTTTTTTGTCATTGTGGACCCTTCCAGATATCTCCTTATACATATGTGCACATGCCAAGCAGTGATTTCAAATGGGCACTCTTCTAGGTTTTTAATTAATCCGAGTTAAAATTGGTACCCAGGTGGAATTTACTGGAAGGTAGCAAATCTTTTACTAAGTCACTAATTGAATGTTTTATTTACAGCAAAAAAAGAGACAAAAATGTGAAAGTCATAATTGTCATGATTATGCATGATTTTCGTTTTCTTTTTAAGTAGCTGTATTACCTGAATTTAATGCAATTTCTTAAACTCAAAAAGTGAAGTGATTTTAATTGACTAGAAATTATGCATTTTGTTTTTTATAGATTTTTTTCATCCATAGTTGTAATTTCTGTATTGCTTCAGGAAAACTGTTGTTATCATTCTTATGTTAGGAGCTACATTGTGAAGGCCAGACCCCACAAAAAATCTGACTTCTATGCTTTTCATTAAATAATAATAAATACACATGCTCTAGCAAGAACTAAGGTTGTCTGGCAAAATACACCGGAAAGTTTGAGCAAATGAGTACATAACGTACACTTTACAAAGGTACTTTCAGGTTACCTGGAGGCCTGAGTTTGCTGGCTTATTCCATATACACCTGGTCTTGACAAGAACCAAGAGCTAGAGTCATTTTTATGTCTCAAAGTAATTAAATGAAAACTGGTGATGTTTATGTTGTTGGTTTGATGTGCTGGAGAATAAGAGCTGCTTTCTCAGGAAGAGGGTTTGGTGCGAGTAGGCAGATAGTCTGGTTTTTCCAGAGAGAAAACAACATATAGTCTTAATAGTTCAGTCTGAACTGAGAACTGATAAGATGGAAACCAGGAGATTGAATGTTTCATTTCAGGTCTGGTCCAGTCAGTCCCTCAGGCTGAGTAATTAAAACATTAACACCATCTGTGAATACCCAGAAGCCAACTGAATCTTGAAAAACAAGTGTTTTTCCTAAGAATAGATAGTATTTGGTCAGTGTGGTGACCTGTTGTGAGTTAAATGTGTGTACACATGTATGTGAACTCACATGCACATGCTTTTTAAAACTAAATATAGTAGTGGGCTACCATGTGGTGATTTGGCATGTGCACACCCTGTATAATTTTAAAATCAGCTAAATGCCTATGTCCCCATGTATCATTTTTTATAGTGAAAACATTCAGAATCCTGTTTTTGAAACACACAGTACATTGTCATCTGTTGTCCCTCTGCTGCACAATAACATACGGGAACTTATTCCTGTGACTTAGTATCCATTGAGCAACCTCTCTTCTTCCCTCCCTGCCGCACCCTCCTGTCTTTGCCGGCCTCTGATACCCACCACTCCACCCTCTACTACGTGCAAGATCCACTTTCTTCAGATTGCACATATGAGTACAGGCCTGGCCTATTTCACTTAACATAATGATTGCCACTTTCAGCCTTGTTGCTGAAAATGACAGAAGTTTATTCTTTTATGGCTGAATAATATTCTGCAATTTGTATGTCCCACATTTTCTTTATTCATGCATCAGTTGATGGATGCTTAATTTATTTCCTTTTCTTTGTTGTTGAGAATATAATGTTTCTGGATATTACATGCTTGAGATTAACTTGCTTTTAGTCTGAATATTCATTCACATACTGCTCACATGTGACGCAGATAACATATTCCATAAAGCGGGCCAACAAAACTTATGGGTCATGATAACATGAATTACAAATGAATGGGCTTTGGGACACACCCCCAGGCTGTCACCTGGCTCCAGGTGCTGTTAGGCCTGGGCTTTCTCTTAACCGCATTAGTAGTCAGAACAGAAAGAATGCAAAAAGGTCTGTAACCCAGAATTACTGCAGGGGTCAAATGTAGTTTTTAAAAACCATTGTCATGAAATCTACTATTTTTAGTAGACCAGATTTTCTGAATTTCCTTGGAGAATCTGTGTATCTCAAGCCTTGCTCAGTTTAAGTTAGGAAGAAGGGTCATACTCGGTTGTTTCAAAAATTGTCACCAGTAGAAGAACCAGAGAATGGCAGAATGAGATTCCAAAGCAGTAAGAATAAAGGTGATGAGAAAACATAAAGTGGCTTTCAAGCGATGGGGCTTAGGTCTGCAAGCAGCACATCTCAGTGCAGTCTACTTAAAGGTATTATGTCACAAAGTGGAGATGTAGTCATTGTGCTCTTTGTAACCCCACAGAGCATGGAAACACTTTGAACTCTGTCTGGGTCACTTATTTCTAGAAAGCTGTAGACAAGGGGGCTCCCAGGCCAGCAACAGAACTGATTAAGGGGATAGGAAGAGTCATTATGAGAACAAATTAAATGACATAAGTATGAATAATTGGGCTAAAAGAGGGTGAGGTAAGTTTAATGTAAATCAGCTCTATTACAGCTAGTATTTCTTGGATGGACATTCCATGCGTGAGGCTTATCTGTGCTCAGCTTACACATTTCACTTCTATGGTGACTCTGAAGGTGGGCTACTGCTACAGCCACACTTAATGTGCCAGGAAGCTGAGGTATGGAGTGGTGGTTGGTGAGCTTGTCTGAGTTCTCATAGCTAGCAAGTGGCCAGGTTTTCTGGATTGGAGCAATGACTGTGTGCATTTGTGTGGGTACAAGGAGCCTGTTCCTGTTCCCTTTGATGTTGTCCTATACCTCCACCCAAGACTTGGTCTGGCATGTTTGTGCCCATCCACATGACCAAATTCAGTTAAATGTCCCCTGTTATTTGTCCCTTTCATTATTTATATAGATGATGGCTTTATCTCTTCTTTTTCATAAAACATTCTTGGATTCCTAGTGGCATAAACATATCATGTCTCCTGAGCTGGAACTGATTCTTGAGGGTGGTCTCCTGTCAAAGTTCATCCCTGTGATGAGCCCTGCACATGCTTGCTTTTGTTTTTATTTAGCCTGTCTTATTGTAAATCACTGTGCACAGAGAAGGGCCTCACTGCTGGCTGCGTATTCTTGCTATGATTTGCTTCCCTACATGTGCATGTTACGGGTTACGATCACAGAAACACCAGCTCTAAATGCCATCCCCTGCTTGATTAACAAAGGAAAGAGTAGACACATTGCTTGGTATGGTGAAGAGCACCCCCTGTCAGTGCAGAGGACCTGTTTCTCATTCAGATCCAAAGATGGGTGCACAGAAAATGAAGTTTAAAGTTAGAATTGGATAAAATAAAAGTTTAAAGAAGAGAGCACAGACTTTGGGTTAATTCAGTGTTTTTACAACTTATTCTATGTGGTGAATTATGGATTTTGCTTTTCTCTTGGGGGTATACATTTCTTTTTATGAAAAAATAAAACATTTCCATATCTACATAATAAGAGAGTAACAATAGCTATTATACCACATATCACTATCTTCAAAGTAGTTACTAAGTACAAGATACAAATGAAAAATTTCGTACAAAAAGAAACATAACTATACAAACCTTTTTAATTAAAATAAATTGATACTGTAATGCTTTTCCTTAAATATTGGCATATTTATTTATGGAATTAGCAATTGGTTTCTTTTGTTAACTTCACATAGAGACATTGTTTTGGTGCATCTTAGGATATTTGCAGACAATTTAGGATGGCACAGAATCAGGACTGAGGATTATTCTGTTAGGCCAAATGTAATCAACCTGTTCAATAAATAAGCCTGGGATGAAATTTTCATTAATAGATTATTTCATTACATTTTACTTTGTCTAATAT